>PVLA01003098.1:0-185813 GCA_004027455.1 Hydrochoerus hydrochaeris
CAAAGTGTACATTCAAACAGTGAGACTGCAAAGAAGTTCAATGATCCAGTAACAACTTAGCAACATGGTTATCAATCCTACACACTCAAACATACATGCAGCCATATCCTCTAGAGCACTTTCTTTTCTTCTTTTTACTTTTTAAGTCCATTATCTGCTTAGTTATATCCTGTTTCAGGTTGCTCAGTACCTTACTGACCTATTTTATTGTTGTTATTTGCTTTTTAATCACCTTATATTATTCTGTTGCTTTGTTTTTGAGTTTCTCCTCATCCATGATCCATGGATTAGCTTTGGTGGAGTTGGGAGATTTTTGGAGGTATTTTGTTACTTTCTAATCTACTTTTTTTTATTTTTTATTTTTATTTTCTTTGAAGGTAGCAAAATACAGCAGAACAAGACAGAACAAACCCATGCCACTGCACTGCAATAAAACTACCACAGAACAGCAGAGCAGGTCACCAGGACACAAGCAGTGGGCTCAAAAGTACAGCCCATTTTTTTCACTTTAGCTGTTCTTTGAATCAAGTAGAGGAGAATGGAAGGAAATATATAACTTTTAAAAACAGAATATTGAATAAAGCAGTACTATTAATTAAAACTGAGCAAAACAGTGATAAAAAAATATTTGCCTTCAAAGAGATGGTAGAAGGAAATCCCCCTTATTTGCCATGCTGTATACATTCATCCTCCAAAAAGATATTCAGACTGATGGTGCTTACTTGCTAAAGGGGGTGGGGAGGGCTCAATGTCTGATTCTTAGCCCGCGCACTGGCAGGGCCCCAGCTGCTTACCAGGGCGGCCCTTAGGGTGCCTGTTCTCCCAGCGCCCAAAGTTCCCACATGATGTAGAGCTTAGGAGTCGCTGATAGTTCTTGCCCTGATGTGCCAGTGGTTTGCCAGGCCACCAGCTGCTCACCAGGGCGGCGAGTAGGCCGCCTGTTCTCGCATTTAAAATTCTTAGGCTCTATGCCTAAATATAGAACCATGGGGAAAGTGGCTGTCAGTAACCTCCATAAGTCACTTTCCTTTCCTTCCCATCGCCACCTGGTCCCATGATGTAAAGAGTTCTCTAGACTACATGCTTGATATTTTAGAAATGTCTCCCTCAAGACTCCTCTGACTGACCTTAGGTCTAGAAATTTATTTATACACCCAAGATTTGGGAGCAATGAACCAAGGAAGGGGATAACTCAGTCCTTAGAGGTGGATTCATGGCTATTTATAAAGAGAATTCTAGGGTACATAGAAGCCAGAGCAGGGTTAGAAAGATGAAGGCACTTCCTGAACGGATGACTCTAATACTTTGGGACTTCTTACCCTTGCTCAGGTTTAGTCTGCTATTCATTAGCACCTTTCCTTGTGTTTAGCATAGATAATTGAAAAGCAAAGCTTGGTAAATGTTGATTGATTGGTAGGTATAGGATAATGTTATTTTTTCACCAAAACCTCCATTCTGGAAAATGAAACTCTTTAGATAAATATTATATTTATTAAACCCCCCACAATCCATCAGCTAATGAGATAAAAATTATCTGTATCATTTTGTTATATATTAGTCTAAAATCATGATTTATATTTAGAACAGAATGGTAAATGTCATACAGAAAAGTCAGAAATTAACAAAATCACCTGTATTTCAAGTTTATATCAATATTGACTGCTTCAGAATTTTGGAATATCACTGTTAAACCAGGACACTTAGGTGGCTAGAAGAAGTGGCTCTACCACTCAATAACTGAGGGTTTTTCTGATGTAATTCCTACCATTTTGATTATAATGCAATTTTCTTTACATCACTTTGTAGACAGATTCTTAAAAGGATTAAAATATCCACTAAACCATGAAATCACCATTGAAAAAGTTATTGGATTTTATCATATGTTTATCTAAAAAAAACTCAAAAATTTCAAAGTTATCTCTTTTCTCTGTTTGGTCTAGCATCTACCTTGGACATTTTGCAGAAACATTTTTGTAAATGTGATTTGCAATTTTGGACACTGTATACTTCCTTTATAAGAAATCGCCAACATTTTTCCCTTTTAGTCTGATTGTCTGTGCTCCTGCTTTTACTCAATTTTAGAATGAGGAGAGATGTGAGAAAATTTCAAGCTAACTCTTTTACTAAAAAAGTTAAAATGGGTTATTCTACCAGCAAAGAAAATGCATGGATTTGAATTTGATATCTGTAAATCAATAGTTGAAATTTTATGCTTTTTAGCATTAGCATATTATAGATGTCATAGGAAATAATTAGTATTCATTTGTAGGAATCTCAAATAGGAACTTTATGAATGATGAATTATAATTCTGTTTAGATTTACATTTCTAAGACCTTGGACAAATCAATAAACCACTAACACATGTCTGTGGAATGCCTAAAAGAAAATTACACTGTCATTGAAAGATATTTAAATAGAATAGGAACTTATAAATTAGGAATAAAGTGTAAAATACATGAAACATAAAACACATGAAATGAGAAAAACAAAACAACATTTAACTGTTTCTTCAAACCAAGTAGACTATATTAATCCTTTACTCCAGAAGTGGTTGTGCTTCAACTTGAACCATGACATGTTTCAATTTATCTAACAGAAAAGCCCATTGTAGTAGAATTTATATAAAAATTCATATCCTGATTAGATGTGAAAATACATCAATATTCTGACTCAACCTCATTTCTGCATGCACACCTTCAAAAAGACTTGAATTTTCTAATGGTGATAGTACTGTTATAATCTCTTCAAAAATTTTTAAATGTTTTTGAAGTAGGAGTATGCATAAGCATGATGCACTAGTTACGTTTCCACCTCTAAAGAGTATTTCCCTTCTAAGAATATTAACAGCATTTTTTCCCACATAATACTGTTTAAAAGCCTCTAATGATACATACATGAGAAAATTCCCTAAAGATAAGAAAAGGTTCATTCCCAGACTTTTAAAAAACATGTAAATGGTTTCTGATTTTTTAATGACACGGCTCTTCTCCCTGTTTTGTGGCTTAGTGCACGCCTTGCTTTCTCTTCATGCTGTACAGCTCAGTGAGTTATTAGGTCTCCTACAATCCCGGGTATCTGAAAGAGACATTTCATTCTTTCTTTCTCTCATCATCTCAGGAAGCTCTAGCATTTGACCATTTTCTCACATTTTCCCCAGGGATGCTGCAAGAAACAGGAGGATGAGCTGGTTTTGTGTTTTGTTGCTTGCAAGTGTGGCAAATCCCTTTCTGGCAAAGAAAATGAGTAAAAAGACAAGTGAAATGTCAGGATAAGTTGCTCCTTAACTCAGGTCTTTTGCTGGAGGAAGGTGCACAGAGCACACAGGCCTCCACACGTTCTGAATCTCTGCTGAGGCTCATGCAAATCTTTAGGCGGTTTTCCCATTGCTTATTTAAAGCTGTTAATGGTATGTGCATCCTGCAGAGAATGGAAAGAGTTCATTATTTTGACTTCTGGAAGGAATAATTTTAGAGTTTCTTAGGTCATAGAGAATATATTTGATGGAGATTCAAGGTGGGTTTCATCTGTGACCAAAATATCCTTCATTTGGCTCTTTACTAAAAAATAAATTGTTAATACCCCATTTACATGGCATAACTTGGCTCCAAGTGCCAACACCAGTTCAAATCCAACATTTTCTGCCTATTACTAAGCTCTTCTTTGCCCCCTTATAACTGCAAGATCTCATTTCAAAGAACACACAGCTGTGATTTTTCCAGTGTTCTTTTCTCAAAATTAGTTCCAGGGACCCTGATTTGCAACAGTCTCCAAGTCATTTGATCAATCGCTAGATAAAATGTTTCTTTTATGGATGTGACTTTTTAGTATAGAAATTAAGAAAATTAAAGGCATGTTTCTATCTCCTATACATACAAAGGCAAAGAATGCAGTTTTACATGTGGCCATGTCCATGGGTAAATAGGTAGAGATCATGAAATGGAATTTCTGGGCTATCAAATATTTCACTTCCAAAATTCATCTGTGTAAGTACAAAGTATAAAATATCAAAACTTTGAGTTATTGAACTATTTGGATATGATGAACTATTATAATGAAGTCATGTTAATCAGCAAGAAACTTAATATTAACTTTGGTATAATTCAGAAAATTAACATAGATGTGTTAAAAAATACAGATATTTTCTAACACAACCATTAAAACAGAGGAAATTGAGAATGCCTACTCACACTTGATGTATTGCCCAACCCAGAAGTCACCAACTAAGATACAGAGGGAAACCCTGGGTGCCAACCCAGGACAAATGGTAAGAGATAGAAGAGGAGATCTATGCTATCTTCAATACAATAAAAATGGGTTGAATAAAGAACATAAAATAAAATGGATATTGATCTTCAAAGAAAGACAACTTTAGAAACATTTCAACTGTGCATTAAAGTGAAAATCCATAATATACAGAATTAGATGTTGTAATACTGACAGCAAAATTAAGACATCTGCTTTACTGGTTAGGGAAGTTCACAATGGTGTCATGCTCAAGTGGAGCATAAATGACGTTTCAATGAAGATCAAAGGCCAAATATTTATGTAATGAGACAGTGAAAATGATGACCTGTGGTGGCTTAACTTTATTCCTCACACTACTTCCTTCTAGGGATTTCTAATCTAGTGGGAGACAGCAAAATTTGGGGAAGATAAATAGCCATGCCAAGCAGAAAGGAAAGTGGCATTTCAGAGCATTTTTCTTTAAATATACAGAATTCTTTTTTCTCAAGGAATTTTTACAGAAACTCAGCATGCTAAATGAAAATCTGCTTGGTGATGCCTGGCTCATGCATCCTTCTTTTGTTCCCGGGTGAAACCCCTAATGTATTTCGATACTCCTAGGTCTTTCCCAGTGCCAATTTGAAACTTCCATACCTGTTGTAAGACTGCATTCTTTTTCAGGAGAGGAAAAATAAATAAATTTAAGTTTACCTAGGGAAGAAAACACCAGCTATAACAATGTCCACCTAGCACCTGGAGGACTGGCTCTGTGTCAGCTCCCGTCTTCCCTTTGTCTTTTCATGCTCCCCATTTGCAGAACTCTATTCTAAGACTACTTTCCTTTCAAGCCCCGAGGGTTACTACTACTTATTTGATATTTAGTCATACTTAAATTATGATTGAGATTTCAGTGTTTCAAGATTGTCTTCCTAACTAGAATTTGACATTCAAGAAGGCTTCAGTGATACCAAGTATTTCAGTCAGCTTTGTTCTTTGAATTCAGTGTTTGGGCACGTGAGTTGAAAAATGATTTTATGTTCCTTCCATTTGTTAAAGGGAATTCCTTAAAGTGCATCCTGATAATTAAAATTAAAGGACATACCACAGCATATGAAGATATTAGAAAGCAATATTGACATTAGGATAATTTAGGATAGATGGATTTATATCCATTATAACAATTTGTGTGAATGGTTCAAATTGGAGAATGCTTCCAATATGGGTTTGAGCTATGCGTTAAGCTCGCTGTCAGTTGCGTGGAAGGCTTCCCCAAGTCCATGCTGCCGTAACTTACAAGAGGACCAACTTATAATGAAGTCCCAGTACTGCTTCTTCTTGTCCTCCAGGAATTCAGAACCTGGACAGAGGCCATTATCTTGCTGAACTATCACCCAACATTCGAAAAAGAAGGTTCAGGGCACATGAATAATGCCAAACTAGTTGGGAAACATCTGTGTCCCCAAGCTTACCAATTCCCACATGCCTCCCTGTCTACCTGTGTGGCAGCACTGCTAGGAAGCCAATTATTTCAGAAGACTTTTGTTTTGCAGTAAGACAGGTTTGCTGACTGCTGCACATTAATTCCTTCCTGTAGAAATAATGGCCACTTGGTTAGTTTTGCCTACAAATGTCAGCCCACAGGAAAAACTATTAAGCAGAAATGAAAGTAAAGCTCATGTTGGACCTGATTTGACAGTGATTATGATTCAACCTAGAGTAAGTCTTTATAAGAAGATAATTTGGCTTGCTTGGGTGCAGAAGCAACATGCATTGTGAGGACTCTAGCAACAAGCAGTTAGCAAAGGCAAAGACCTATGCATAATGCCCACAATAAGTGGGCTTTGGCTCAGATAACATTCCAGAAAGGATGCACATAGAGAAAAGCAGGAAGCTTCAGAATGCTGGAGAAGAGGATGTATTTTTGATATTATACAGGTCTTATTGGTTTGCAGCCAGTCACTGTGTTATCTTCCTGTTAGGAATACCAAAAGCACATCAGTTATTTTCATTAACAGAAGATAATGACAGAAGTTAGCCTGTGAAGCAGTGAAGGATTGAAAAGGCAAAAAAGAAATGCTGAGGTAACACAGAAGTAGCTTCTATAGGAAGCAGCAAGAAGCAAGAATTTGAGGATGTGAGAACCTAGAAAACAGAAACTTAAAAATTGGAAGCAACTTCTGAGGAGAGGACACTGCCTAACTCTTGCCTCAACAATTGAAAGCCTGGTCCCAGCTGGGTTGGGGCACAGACCTCCCCAGGAGGATGCTGGCAGCCCTAAAGTGGCATGACAGGGTTGTCATGGAAGTGGAGGTAATGATTTTTAACTTGGAAAAATCTGCTATGGAGACAAAATATTGCAGTTGGAAAAAATTGAAAAAGCAATAATATTTTTCTTCTTGGTTTTTATATCTGTTTCTTAGTTCCACCAATAAGAGGAGGAAAATGAGCATAGCAATTAGAGACAATAGCTTAAGAGCTAGCACAATCCCAGTGTTCAGTACACAGGCCCTCCACATAGGAGGACATTGGCCATCTAATCTGATACAGAGTTTTCAGTTTTTCCATGTGAAAAGGCGGCAGAAAAACGTAACAGGTTGTAAAACAGAAAAAGTGAGCCCCAATCTCCTAACATAAGCCGAAGACTCTTATCTAGACTTTTTTATAGCACCCCTTTGTTTGGTGAGAACTCACATGGTAAGATTGAGTAAGAACCGATTGGCTTTGCATTTTGCAAGCAAAATGCCAGCCCCCTAGAGACATCTGCCTCTTTTGCAGGTCCTCTGCAGTGGATAACGTCGCATCACACCTTATATCCTGAAAATTTATTTTTATCCTTCACTTTATTTTTAAAGAAATAAGAAGATTCTGAAATACTCATCTGTGTACTTTCGGACCTGTCTCTGGAGAGTTGAGGCAGGATGACAGAGAGCTTCAGGCCTGTTTGATTTGATAAGGACCAAACTAGAGTCTCTAACACTCTGGCCACTTACATGAATCACTTAACAAGTACATGAGTGGGAGATGGAGAGGAAATAGCCTATCAGAGAATCAATCCATACATTTAGCTCTCATGCCATCGTACTCAAATTATTCTTTTGTTTTTGACATTCTATTTAAAAAAATCTATTGAATCATAATTCTCAAAGTAGAGAAAAATATCCCTCTGTGCTCTTGTGTAAAGTATAGACAAGTACAAAGGACATGTAGGAAGCCTGAATGGATGTTTTTTTTCCTGAAAAAAAATTATATAAAAAAGTTTAGAGATATTGAAAAGGAAATTTATTAAGAAAAAAAATGACAAGTTGGAAAAGAAGTCTGCAAATCTAGTAGTTCTTTTTTAAAAAGAAATCAGACTACACTCTCCATCATTTAATACTATTTACTTCTTCACTAATTTTGCAATTGAGACCTTTTAAACATATCACTAGGTCAATAAATCTATGTTGATAATGGGTTAGTAGTTAACTGAATCTTTATTGGAGGATTTTCTTGGCTGTTGTGTTATATTGCTATAACTATTGCCAATACAAAAGATTTATATCTATTGATTGGTACGTTTAGCATGTTGAACTGTCAAACAAATAAAGAGGCTTTGTGACTTTGTGTCCAACTCAAGGGGCGTTTTTAAGATCAGAGTTTGGAAGGTGGAACAAAGGCCTCTGGTAGCAGAACGTTATATTTTTCCAGTGCCACTGATTCTCAAAGGAGAATTTTTTCCTTATTTGAAATTGGTTTCTATTTGCTCTTTGTATGCATATAAGCAAAGGTAATCTGGAACAAAACTGCTAATACTGCTAGAAAGGCAGTTCCTAAGTAGTCATCTCCTTGAGGACAATTATAAAGGTAATGCCCTGACATCATGCTTCATGGATGTGCTTGTTTGACGTAAAGCAGCTCAGGTGTGTGTGGGATGGAGAATGGAGAATGCAAGAGGTCAAGCATGTCCTGCTGTAAGGAAAAAGGAAGATAAGTCTAAGACTACAACACGAGTTCTCATGCATCCTGAACTTCAGTGTGGTGCAACTCACCAGTAACATCAAACCTGCACATGAATGCATTCACATATTTCTCATAGACCATCTTCTTGTGTATCTTTGGGCATATACCCATACATACACATATAAAAGCAATTTACTGCTTATTTTTGAAGTTACAACTCATTCAACAACTCATTGTTAAGTGGCTGGGTAAAGCTTCCAAATATACAAATATTATTTCCTCCATGTTTGGACCACTCCCTTTCATTTATTTCTTCTTTTCTGTTTTGTTTCTGAGTCAGATGACATGCTGTATAGACTCAAGGAGGTTGTACTGGCCCGAGTAACTCATTTTATTTCTAATCCTGTGTACAATGCTTATTATTTGGGAGGGATCCACCCGCTAACAACTCTGGCTTCAGTATATATTGTTTTCCTAGCTCTTCTGACATCATTCAGGCATGCTGATTGTACACAAACAAATATGTCCAGGCTTGATAAGACTAAATTGCATATAAGCTCAAGTACTTCTTTGCTATTATGTTTAAACAAAAATAACCATGTTATTTCCAGATCCAGTCAGACCAAATGAAAAGCTACCAGTTCTTGCCAAATAGCAAAGGACAGATTGGTAAGAACAGAGGAGAAAAAAGAAAAAAAAAACTTAACATTCTTTTTAAATCAAACCAAAAGCAAATATTCCAATTGGAAGGCTAGAAGCACTGTTTGAAATGCTGGACTGGGGTTTAAGCCAGCCTGCTGTGGCTTGGTCCCTTCTTGTCAGAAAACAGCACCTATGGACACCATACAATACTGACATATCAGCGAGAATTTCCCACAGAGACAGAATCAAAAAGGTGCACTTATGAGAGACAGTCAGAGATGGAAACACAATGAGAAAGAGAGAGAGAGAGAGAGAGAGAGAGAGAGACAGAGAGACAGAGAGACAGAAAGAGAGAATAAAGGTTTTGCTTTTAGCAGAAGCTGAAGAGCTGCATAGTCTGCATTGACAAGCTGGAGAACCAGAACTGTTTGTGATTCCAATCTGACTTGGAGGGCCTAAGGATCGGGAAAGTCCATAGTATAAATTCTAGTCTGGAAGCTGGAAGGCTTAAGGCCTCTGAGAAGCCGATCTTCAGTCCTCCTCTGACTGTTATGAAAGGCTAATCTAATGCCCTAGTTCAAAGAAGCCATGCAGCAGGAGTTTCATTCTTTCCTGAGTCCTGTCTTACGTTACTGGTTTCAGTTATTTGGATGAGGTGCCTTACTTTAGGGAGGCCTATTTGCCCTGCTAAGATCATAGATTTGCATATGCCATTTCATCTAGAAAAATCTCTACAGACACATCCAAAATAATCTGGCCACATGTCTGGGTACCACATGATCCAGCACAATGACCCATACAGTTCATTATCACACTGACTTTAGGATTTAAGTTAACAGAAAACTTGTGTTTTGATGTTCATCTGATCTAAATTCCTGCTCAGGATATATAGTCTTTCTGTTTCCTCAAATGAGTGTCAGGATGGTGTAGGAAATTTAGACTGAAATATGTGTTAGTCTTTGACCATTGCTTGCGTGTTTCTACACCATTGATCAAGCACTTATTCAGTTTGGAATGCTTCCCCAATAGGACTTTCCTTTGGTGGCTTCTCTAATACCATCAGTCAGATTAATGTTACCAAAGCCTCAGCCTTCAGAAAGCTCACCTACGTAAGGAGTAGCAATTTTAACATAAGGACAAAACCACTAAATAGCTATGTGCAAATAGTTAACAGAGGATGGCAGAAGGCATGCTGATCAGAAATCCTCCTCCCCATTTCTGCTGACTAAAACTTATCAATCATACTGCAGGTAAGCACCCTCCATATATCACATCCTATAAAATACTGCATAGAAGTGTGGATTTTGAACTTGGATGGTTATAATGCACCGGGGGAAACAGACAAAGAAGACATTATAAATTCATTGGAACTTATCCAGTGATAGATGAGAAATAGCCAGTAGGAAGTCAGATTTAAGGAGCTGAAAGCAGGTGGTTATATAAGGTTTTTATTTTCATTTTTAAAGGATGGGCATTGTTCAACTTTTCCTGAAGTATAAGGAAGAATTTCAAAAAAGGAAGAAGAACCTGTGTAAATGGACAGAGATGGGAATGAGCAGATCACACAATATTTGAGTGGCTATACTTTCTGGGACAGAGGCTTTTGAGTTTTCTAAGGTAAGTTACTCACAATTAAAAAATGCCTGAGGCCCAGACATAATCAGTCTCCAAAAGATTAGAAGAAAATTCTGAAGAAGTTTGCTGACTCCAGAGATTTAAAGCATCTATTTACCCAGACTGGAGGAACTGTTCAGACACATAGAAAACCTGTCTCCACACAGCCATCCCCTTAACAGGCTGCACTGGGTCCCCAGAGGCCACCTCATGGGATGAGCAGTGATTCAGTCTCTTTCTCCACACCAATTTTCACACTTCTTCTGTCAGTGCGGAGGGGAGACAATTAATGCTGCTGCTGACAGTTATTCTAGACTAGGTCCAGCCCCAAGGGATGAAAAATCTCACTGGGGCACTAAAGCATTATATCTGGACTTACAGAAGAGAACTGGGGTGTGTGTGAGGGGAGGGGTAAAAGCTTGCTACGGGAGTGTATCTTAGAAAATCTCTGGGAATAGTCTGTGCCCAAGGATGGACTAGTTGTTTAGTGTAGACAGAAGAGAGAGAGAAAAAAAGAAGAAACAGTGGAACCAGTCTCCAGGAATTTAGAAGTCCAGTTTAAAAAAAAATTCTGACTGTAAGCATAGCTTCTCAAACTGGACAGGTTTTCCAAAAGTCTTGGGGAATAAGGCATTTGGTTGAAAACAGAGAAACAAGTGAGGAGAGGACTATTTTGAAGATAAAAGGAAGACCCATGCCAGTTGCTTTAATAGCAAGTTATTTATCTTATCCCTACTTCTCTCCTTGTATATTCTTTTGGTTATTATATGAACCTTTAGATGAGAAAAATGCCCTGCCCTTCCTTTCTCCCTCGGTGGCAGAGCCTGCCTGCATGCCTTTCTTGCAGTGAGAAAGAGATAAGTACAATTAGTTTGTGCCTCACGTCTAGTTATCACTCAGCTAAGCTGGCTGCTGAAGCTTCACGTTTCCACGTAACATTCCTGTACATATCTCCTTTTTTAATTATTTCTACAGGTTTTAATTTGTAAACTGTCCTGTGAGATCTGGGCTTGCATTTTTCCAGAAAAACTGATATGACTGCAAAGGCAAATTATAGCTATACCTGAAAATTTTTTTTCCGACAAAAAAAAAAAAAAGAAAACACATTATATATTTCTAGTGTTAAGGGGAAAAAAAACTCTATAGAACAACCTTCTAAGAAAACACAACAATTCTTGTCTCCTGAAAATTGATATATTTAATTAAATGCTCACAATCTGGTTAGCTTCCAATAAATACCATTTAAAACCGAAAGCCTCCCTGTTATAAACATGAAGCCAGGTAACAGAGCTTGTGTCATCCTTGCACTCAAGATTTCCATCCAGTAATATGCTGCTTCAAAACCCTTATCTTTGAGCTCAGAAAGCAATTTGACTCACATAAGAATTCTCTTGCAATAAATATCATCATTATTTTTACTCAATACTCCTGGTAGTAAAACCTTTTAATTCGGGTTGCAGTGAATTGAGATTAGGTGGAACTAAAATTTGATTTAAAACTTTTAAAAAATCCCTTTCTTCACAGAGAGATTGAGAAATCTAAAATAATATTGTACACTTAACTACACAGGGTGCAAACAATTTTAGGAAATGTTAATCATTAATAAGCTCTGAAAACCAGACATTCACAAAGATGCATCCAGTTAGAAGTCCTTGTAGTAATAACTATGAACATACATCTGTGATATGCTTATACGTATATGTGTATATAGAGACATATGATAATATGTATTTGTGTGTAAATGCGCATGTATATTTGCTACTTACAAATTACTTTCAGCTAATCAATATCATATGCACTAATGATCTCTATGTCAGAAAGACTAAGGTCCAGTTTATCATAAGTACTTGAAAGTAATAGAATTGAATCAAACTGCCCATGAGTCTGACTTCATTAATTCACAATGTCTCACCCTCTAACTAGAGTGAATTGATGTTTTCGTTCTAGTGTATTTAATCAAATACTGAAGAAGCAAGAAGGAGGATAGGGTGGAGAAAGAAAATGGGAACGCAGGCAACTTTTACTTAATATTTTAAGTGTGAAGTCACAGCTGTCAATTCTCATTGACATTTTCCCATACTCTGCTTAATTAGTGTCTTTATTGCCATAAACTGAGTCTGTTTCTGCTTGCTAAGTGAAACTGGGAGAGAAAGCTATTTAATCTGAAATTTTGCTTCCCCCGAGAAAGATGTTAACCAGTAAGATTAGCTCTCTTTTCTCATCACGATCTGGTAATCATTTAAGCATTTACTGCCAATTCTAGATAAGATAAAATGAAAGACTCTGAGATTCATGCTATGGAATTGGCATCAAAGAGGCACCATTAGGAGTTTTAAGCAGGGTCAAGGAGCTTTTTCACTGTTATTTTAACAGATCGTCTCTGGCTACCACATGTAGGGAAGAACAGATTGAAGGGCAGAAGGACCTAGCATAGATAATTGTTTTAACAGTCCAGGAACGAATTTATGAACTGAACCAAGAGTAGGTATTGGGAATGATGGAGAGGAAGCACATAGATTGTGACTCAGTGTACATGGGATATGAGGTTTGAAAAATTGTGATCTTTCTGGGTGCTCTGTCTTGAGACACTGCATGGACATCAATGCCTTACTTATATGAGTAATAAAAGTCCTTACATAAGCATAAACATATTGGGAAGATTGAAAGAATTATGACTTAATTCTTACCCTTGCCAGTGGCAAATTCAAGTACAGATGTCAGTCCTTTAGTACTTCTTATATGCTGGGGACTACATTATGTAATTATTTATAAAGCAACAGTGACCAGCTAATATATATATTTAATTAGGTACTAAATTACATGGTAAAACCTGAAAGAATTATAGAAATTCATTGGAGGGTTGCCAAAATTGAAAAGAGCTTCATGCAATTGCTAAGATTTGAGTTAACTCTCACTATTCTTAGTAGTGGAAAGTGGCTTCCTGGGGAAGTGTATTGTCCATGAACAAAGGCAGTTAGATGACAGAGGACAAAGCGTAATGTTAGAACAGAGCATATCCATGTGTGGACACAGTCTCTTCCTCTGAATGCCTCTGTCCTGTTGCCTGTTATGAACAGCACCTCCATAATTAAGGACAACAGTATCTTCAGTGTGGTTTTTTATAAAGCACCGTTTCAGAAAGAGGTAAGGATGGATCTGTCTGTGCAAAGCCATGTGGGTAAGCTGATGAACACAGAGGAGACAAAGGTGTGAACCTGTATAACTCTGATCTATGCATGCTTCAGTGTGTATACTGTATTTCAATAGAAAGATAGAAAACATTTATCCTAGTGGAGGTGATAAATTTCATGGTCTCTCAAGAATGCAAGAACTCACATTCAAAGATCACCATATAGCTTAATTAATTAATGGAATAGACTAATTCCTCTAATGAACTAGTGCGTTTTCTCATCATTTCTATTCTTCATATGTTTATATTATCCAATATGATTCTATCCATATTCTATAACCAGTGCTCTGTAAATGCCTACCAAACTGAATTTTCCAACTTTTTAAATTGTTGAAAATTAAAAGATAATGAAATGAAACTATATTAATATCAAATTAATTCAAACATTAACCTTTGGATCTATTTTTCTTAAGTGATGAATTCTGGAATTTAACTAAAATGTCTATAGGGCAGTGCTCTGCTTCTTATTCCACCCATGTGCTTCTGCTTATATCTACAGTACTAGAAATATCTCAAAAATGTGCATTTTGTGAGTTTCCAGTGACTTACTTGCTCACTCATCTCATTATCTGGCAGGCCGTTTGTCTTTCTTTTTTTTTTTCCACCTAACAAATGTAAAACCTCCAGGGTTTTCTATACATATCCTTTTTGAAAATGTTTGTTTCTGTTTGTATGTGGGTGTGTGTTTCTCTAAAATATAGCCAGAACCCATTAGAATATGCTGTCAGAGTCAGTGGTAGGATTTGGTGTCATTTCCCTTTCGACTTGAAAAATAGCATTTTGAAAAAAATATTTTTCATACACGACATTTTTCTCCCTATTCACTTTGATAGCACCACCTGCTTCGGGAAATATATATTTTCCACAAACCACTCAAATGAACTAATCCATTTTCACTATGTGTCCTTTTTGGCAAAATATCTACAGAATTTGCTTTCATAAAGATAAATTCTATTGCTTTGCTTCTGGTTTTTTTCTCCCTCTCTCTTTATGAAAAGAAAATGATTCCTGTTTTCTTCCTTAATGGGAAATATATACATGAATGAAATCCTACAAGCAATTAAAGCCATTAAGTGAAACACTGATTTTGGAAAAATTTATATTAATCTCTACTTCTTTCTCATTTTTCTCATTTATAAAATGCGAATGATGCAGCCAAATGCCCTTCAAGTCTTATTTGATGAAGATAATATGATCCTTTGCCCACAATATTTTACATGAAAGCAGAAGTAGACATAATATGCACTTCTGGTGTGATTCGGTATCCCTTTATGTGTAAAATTAGTGGTACATGAAACTTGGAGGTAATTTTTGCATGATGTAAAGAAAAGAGTGAGATCCTCTCTTTGGAATTACATGTACCCTAATCAAGGTCAAGAAGTCAAGAGAAAGAAGACAGGAGAGGGCTACAGTGTATTGTGTTTCACTATCTTTTGATCCTGTGCTGTCTTTTTATGGCATCTGAAACAATCGTTTGGATACAAGGTCTGGCTCTCCAGTTCAGGCTGCCTTGAGCTCACTTTGCAGCCTAGGCTGCCCTCAAATTTGCAACGATCCTCCTGCTTCAGTCTCTGGAGTGCTGGGATTACAGGTGTGCAGTGCCATGCCTGGCTGGACTGTGTTTCTTACCATCATTCCTAGGAGCTGCCATCAACAAAGGACTCTTCAATGGCAGTATGCATTTGAGCTCCCAGTTTTCTGGTACATTTATGGATTTCTGGGACTGAAGGTTTCACAAGCAATAGCCTAGTCACAGTATCAAGATGACAAAAGATACCTGCATCTCAATGTGGAGATAATATTTCTGAAGTTTTAATATTACATTTTTTTAAAACAAAAATTTCCATTTATCTTATGATGATTGGAGGGATTAATATCAAAGAAACCACCAGATGTGTTATGTACACACGTATAAGCACATATACCTACTTAAACACATAATATATGTGCATTATATTCATTGACAAAGATAGCTGGAATAGATACCTTTTATGGTACATGACAGAAAGATCTAGACTGACACATACTGAGCACAAGACATCAGACTTGACAAATTCATTTTCAGAATCGTCCGTGTGGTAGAACTCAGCATTTTGTAGGCATTCCAGTGATTTTAATTTTGGAATTTCAACCAAAATTAAATGCCTTGAGATTGCCATGGAGCCCATCTTTTCATCTAACATTTCCCAGGTATTCCAGTAGTGATGAATGGTCAGTGCCATCTCTGACCGTGTTCTAGCTTCTCGAGGAAAGTGGTAGAGAGCAAGTGGAAAGAATGGAGTGTGAAAGGAAGAGGAAGGAGAAAAAATGTTCACTGAGCATTTAGTACATGTTCAGTCTGCTAAGCTCACTACTATTTTTGACTATCACTACCTGAGGAAGTAGGTATTATTATGAACTGAACTTCAGGAATGAAGGTCTGTGAAATCAACTGGCTTTTATGAGGTTACAAAGCTACTAAATGTTGAACTTAGAATTTAAACACATACATCCTGACCACAACTTCAGTGTTCAGCTACTTCTGTAAACTTCTTTATTTTTATTTCCTCAACCAAATATAATGCAAGAGAGACTGACTTCCAGTCAGGATTGGAAAGCGAATTTTAGCATAGGTACCATTTATCCCTTGACTGGACAAAGTCATGCCCTCTCACTCACACAGTGTTGCTGTGGAATAAGCTGTGAGTCACACAGCTCTTTGGTGCTGGGTGTCAGATTTTTTTTTTTTTGTGACATTTAGGATTACAATAGAAAAGGAAATCAGAAAGCTTGATTTCTAATCATGTTGCTACAATGAACTATTACCATGACATTAAGCAAGTCATCTCACTTCTCTTGAGTTTAATCTTGTCATTAACAGACTGTGGAAATAATATTGTGCTATTGTTTTTAAACAAGTTACTGCAAATGAATCACAGAGAATGTGCAGAATCAAAGGTAGCAATTGCTACCAATGAGATAGTGACCATAATGACCATGAGAGATAACTCACCAACTGTGAAGTGACAAAGCTAATCCAAATCACAAAGGAAAGGAGAATAGGTAAGTGAGGGGTTACAAAGGCTACATTTTTTGGGATTTGAATCTACTACTACCATGCTGTTCCCAAAAGTTACTTTTATTTTCTATGTTTAAGCAAGGAAAATAGGAAAACCTATGTGCTCATCGACTTAGTATAGGTCCAGTTAGTTCTTAAAGTATTTAGTGAATGTTAGGAGATGTGACCCTGTGTCTATACAAAAGCAAAATTATTGTAACTCCTGTTTGTGGGCACCCTATGACTCTGCCAAGCTGAACTTCACCTGATGCATTTCCTGCTGCTCCCACTCTGTGTTTAGATGGAACTGAGGTAAGTTGTGTTCTGAGATGAAGAAACCACAGCTGCTTGCTGTACTTGCATGTCCCTCTAAGTGGGATTTTCCCAAGAGCTTTCCCTTAAAGAAAAGCAGAACAGAAGGCTGGCTTTAGAAGTGGCTGCGGCACAGAGAACCACAGCCCCTGGGGAAAGGTCTCACCACAGGCTATTATTAGAAGTGAGCTGCGAGTTTGCAGATGAAATGTGAGACTCCACTTGTGTGCGCGTGCATACTGTAGGCGCCCAGGTGCCAAGCAGTGGAAGAAGGACTCCTAGACGCCTCCGCAGAAGGCATCTGTCTTCCCCTGCTCCCGGAAGGTGTGCAGTCACACTCTTCTCTCTGCTGAGCTGCAGAGAGAAGTGTCTGGGAGTCGCAGGTGCTGAAGTCAGGCAAGAGCAGGAGCGCCTCTCAGTGAATTTCCAGAGAGGTAAAGCACAACTGGAACTGGGAGGAGGAAAGACCTTTGAAAGGGCTGACATGCAAGTGGGTTCTGGTCCGCGTGACTGCAGGTAATGAGTAAGTCCCTAGATTCATTAGCACATCTAGCAAATAGACAAAGCAGATCCAAAGAAATCTGAGTTTCTTTGTAGGGCTAAAATTATAAATCTATTTATATCCTAACTGTTTATCAGACTACAGGGAGACTTGTATCTACCAGGAGCAGCTTCTTAGCAACCCAGTACATCTCTTTGTTTTCACCGTTTGCATCATTTTGTGTATGTGTGTGCATGTGTGTGTGTGTGCATGTGTGTGTGTGTGCATGTGTGTGTGTGTGTGCATGTGTGTGTATGGTGATTCTGGGGATCCCAAGAGCTTTACATATGCCCAGTCCCCAGCCCCTTTTGATTAAATTTTGTATTTATTTTGAGATAGGACCTCACTAAAACACTCATTTGCCCAGTCTGGGATGGAACTTGCAATTCTGCCTCTGAGTCCCAGAGTCCTGGGATTGTAAGCATGCAGCACCGTTCCCAGCTCATTTGTGTCATTTTAGTGATGGTAAAACTCTCTTCTGAACTTTAGATTCTAAGTTTTTGCTCACGTTTGAGCAATTACGTATCAATAACAAAAGTTATTTTTTTCTCTCTTCATCTTTCTTACTTAATAGCAGTTGGAGTGCCTCAGTTCCTTCAGTTACAGGCTCAAGCCTGTCTCCCTAAGCTTCTAACCCCAACATCATTACAGCTATCCTTGCTCCCTTCAGTGGTTTCTCCTGTACCAGTTCAACTCACTTGGACCAAGTGTGTTATCCCTTTTTAGGAGTCTGACAAGGATAATTACTACAATTCTAATAGAAATCATAATATACAAAACAATTTACACCTTTAGAATTTTTAGAATGTGTTCAATTGATTTGAATCTCAGTTCTGGTACTCAGATGACTGACATATAATTTACCTAACCTCTCTGTACTGAAGTAAATTTCCTTTCCTGTAAAACAGGGATGGAATGGCCAGGGATATAGTTCAGTGGCATGAATGCCTGCCTGACAAGCACAAGGTCTTGATTTCAATTTCTGATACCATAAACAACAACAAAAACAAAAAAAAACAAAACAAAAACAAAAAAACAGGGAAAGATCATGAAAGTGGCTAATTCATAGGAGATTTTACGCACACACACCACATATACATACAGAGAATCAGTACATCTATAAGCCTCTGTCTTTTTACTTGTATCTTTGCAAGCACACAGTCTCCAAGGAGATACTTGAGAGACAACTCCATAATCATAAGTATGAAACACAGCATAAACCACAAGCTCCATAAAAACATCACCAATAATGTCTAATTATCATTAATGATGCAGACACTGATACAAATATATGGCCTAAAAGGGAGAAGTAATGTATTCTAAGTACTATTAAGAACCAAAGTAGTCAGAAGAAAAGAGAAAATAAACAAAAAAATCAATATTTTCATTAACTGATTAAAAAAAAATCAATAGCCACAGAAGTGTCAGTCATTGAAAACCAAGGGCTTAAGAAAGATCAAGCTATGACCTTGTTCAAAGCAAACTAGAGAAGAATCAATTGGAAGATCTCAGAGCTAGAAGGGGCTGCCTGGTTTCTCTGTCCAACCCACAAAGCCTCCTGGGCATGAAGTCTCTCTCTGAAAGTTATGGAGGTAAGTAGAGAACAATACTAATAGTATCACCTTTTTCTCTCTTCTGTCACTGCAGTAAAATGTGTCCTGTAACCACATTAAGTAGCACAGTCATTATTTTTAAAGATGCAGATCAGACTTGTATATAGAGGCATTTTGTCCTTCAAAGTAATTACATTAGGAAGGCATGGAGTTGATTTCAGAGATGATGACATCCTGAAACATGTTCAACACCTGCATGAAAATGGGTTCAGAACTGTAGTATACTTCCCAGAGAAACAACTAGACTAACCCTACCACATTAATTTCTGTCAAAAACAGGTAAAGTAACACCATACTCAAGGCTTATCCAAGTTGTCAATAAAAGGCCTTTAAGATATTTCTCAAAAAACAAATCCACTCAACTGAATAATTATGTATTAACATACAGAACAGTCTAACAAATATTAATCATTTTTCCAGAAAAAAATTGTCCAAATGTTTTGCACTGAAACAGGATTTTGGGAAATTACATTGAAAATTCCATAGCAATTTTCTTGAGAGTTCCCCTAATGCTGTATACATATATTTAATAAAAGAGCTAAATATCAGTTTTACCGTCTACTATAAAAGAATAACCTAGTGGTTTCTCTCTCAGAAGTAGAATATGCACTACATTATGAGAAAAATGTATGTATCTCTAATGATGCCTACTGTAGGGTAATGTATAACTATATAACTAGATAACTTTTCAGTAGGGATGTTTGATAATCCAGTTCCTTTCAACTGGTGATTGTCATACTAGACTACATACCATCAGCATCACCCAGATTCTCTTTTGATGGGTCTTGGGAAAAGCCCTAGCATCCTTATTTTTAAAAGCTCCCTAGCAATTTAAGCCTACAGCTGGGGTAGAGAATCCCTGGTTTGAATTTTCACAGAACTTCAATTTTTAATGTTTTTTGTCCTTTTCCCTAACTTTACAAAGTCCTCAATAACTTTGTACAATTAGAAACCAATATGATCGTGATTCCTTGGTAGTTTAAATATGAGAACGTGAAGTCTCTTTGGATCTCTAAGCTATTCTCAAAATAAGGATTCAATAAATATTTTTAAGATAATTAACTTCATTAAATAAATATGGTAGGTAAATAAGGGCCAAAGGAGAGAAAAATAATTTAGGAAGTTATATTAATTGAGGAGGAGAAAAGCTCCAAAAAAATATCAGACGATAACCTATTGCAATGAAAATATAACTCATGTTTTCAATGTATCTACTTACTGGAAGAAATACTTATCATCCTCATCTCTCTCCAGCATCTTCTTTCATTTAATTACTTTACCTTCCTACTTACATTCTTAGAGACATTTCTAACTCTCTGGGTCCTTGAATGCTCTGTTAAGGTCACAGTCCATTAAACATTTCTCCTAGTGTCTTCTGATTCAAGTATTCACTCATTAGCTTGGTCATCAAATAAATAACATCATAGACAAACATAAACAGAGATGGAAATAAGAGATGCCTTTGAAACAGGACCTGTGCACTTGCCTATCTCTCCTGCCAGGTTCCTTACCCTTGAATCTGTTTCTTTATGGATTCCAAATCTCTTAAAAATTGCACTTTCACTCTTATTTTTGCTTTGGCATTTGTTCTCAGAGGTATGATTTTTCTACTTGAATTTTGCTCATTTACAACAATCTGCACTGGGCAGAAGACAAGTCTCTATTATAGCTCAGGAGCAAAATCAACAGGGCCTCCCTGTTTTTCTATCGTGAAGGGATACCAACATTCAGAAATTTTAGGGAAATTGAACAAGTTTTGTAATGGAAATTTCAATCTCCATAATATTAGCATATTATGCATTCCAGGACCAGAGGCTGCAGAGAAACTCCATGAGTTATTCTAACAACCCTGAGAACTGCCAAATTATCTCGCTGATCATGCCACACATAGTATTTAGTGTTTTCTTTCCACCATCAAAATTATAAAGAGAAATGCTGTAGAAGGAAAATGGATATTACAGGAAGAGGGAGACCTTACTTTTACACTAAAAGGGTAAAATCACCCTAACTAAATTGTACCACTTTTTCCAGCATATTTAATGTATTTTCTTACCTAAGTTTATTTTGAAAACCTGGACACCTGGAGTGTAATTAGTTTACGTGTAAGTGCTCTTATTCTTTACAGAATATGACCAGGGCTAATATACAGCCAATAGGCATGGATATGGCTTTGTTCAGTGTCTGCAGCCAAAATACATTCTGAATGGTTGAGCAACCATAAAGACTATTAAGTATTTTGAATATCAGCCATAGTACACCTATCAAAAAGTACTCATTGGGCATTACCTGGGTAGCACATGAGATGAATCATAGAAATCAAACCAAAATAGCATACATCCTGATTGCTGATCTTGATGAGATTACAAATAAGTTTACACTGAATAGAATACATGCTTTTAGGCATGTGCATGTGTGTACACATATACGCATACCCCATGCAGCGAAAGACATGACCTATAGATATATCAGGTAAATGGCTGTGAAAATGGGGTCATTTTAATGTGATTCTAACCTGAAAATATTTTCTGAGTCCCTCCTAAATGAAAGACCCTCAGACCAATATTTTAGGGGCATCTGTGTAGTATGAAACAGTCTCTTGATCATGGAATTAAGGACATAAAAGCGCAATAAAGAGGACAGAGGCCACAGAATGATCACAGGCTTAATATCAAGGACAGTTGAGAGAATGGCAGGAGGCAGGTGTTTCTTGAAGAAGGAGAAGGAATTACATACGATGAAAATTGTGCCAAAAGACTTCCAGACAAGGATCCCCTTAAATAAACAATTCAAAATAAGAAATTTAAGACTGGCTTGAGTGAAGTAGTTCTTTAAACTACATAGATCTAGTCCGGATCAAGTAAGGGACGGTATTCAGAGTGAAAATTATACTGAGTTTGAAGTTGCCAGGGGAAACCTCTAGAAGATAGAAAAGTGAGAGAAACAGGACCAGACTTGTAATAAAAGACTGTTTCTAAAAGCTCAGGCAAAAGTTAGTTATAGCATCTTTTTCACCAGAATAGAGTCCTAGAACTCTTCACAGAATGATCACTGACGTCGGCATGATGAGCTCCAGATGGCAAAAGTGGAGAGATAGCAATAACTGCTGTGAGACTTTCAAGTCTGGTTTAGGATATTTGGCACATTGCTGAACGTGCTAATGTATAACTCAATGTTTAAATTGTCATTTTCCATCCTTAATTTTTTGAGGACAAAATAGGGTTTGCTTCAGGAGATTTTAGAAGTAATATGGGGAGTTGACAGACAAAGACAGAGAACATTAGCCTGGCATGGATAACTTACGTATCACAAGTTACATATTTTAAGTAAATGTTCACTGGATCATTTAACTTGGCATTTATAACTTGTGTCAAAAATAGAAACTTTGTTCAGAATTCAAGGTACAAGACTTACCATTATCTAACAGAGATAGAGAAAAAGCTCGTCTAGGCAGAGCAAGAACATGCCAAACTTTTTTGACTTTGACAAGGTTATAGACAAGGTTGGCAATGTCAACGCATACAGTATGATTTATCATGAGCTTCAGAAGGCCCTCCATAAAGTTCCACATGACAGCCGTCCATCGAAGGCAAGAGGTAAGGAGATCCAAGGTAGAGCATGGCAGGGAATAAAGAACTAATCTGAGAGGGAGAAGGGAGGGAGGGTGAGAGGAAAGAAAGGAAAGGAGGGAGGGAGAGAGAAGCTGAGGACAGAGATGCTGAGGACAGGATGAGCTGCATTGCCTTCCAGATAAGTTTCGTAATAGCTAAGCTTTTTCATATAATTGTGTTAGTTTTTGGAGTTGAGAGCAGCATCTCAAAATGTTTATTGTGAGAGAATTGCAGAAGCTGGGGGAACTAGGTGCTTAATAGCCTAGATAAGATTAATTTCAAGTTAAACTGCCCCTAGCCTGGTTATGTTTTTACAGATTGCTGCAGTATTTGATCAGGAAGGAGGCAGAAAATAAACACTCGCAGTGAACCAGCAAGTTGGCTTTTTAAACAGTAGAAAGAGTTTCACCAGCTAAGATCCAGCTAATGAACCTCAGGATACGGGGAAACATTCATTAGGTTAGGAAGCAGGGCATCTAAATCCCATTTACCTGGGTGGGTTAAAGCAGACCATGTAACTATTGGGGCTAATTTTTAATCTGTAAATGAACAAGTTGGAGGTCTCATTTAATAATAACCTTGTATAATTCTGTGATAATAATTATGAAGTAAAAGTTTACATATTTAGGTTGAGTGACTGGTGGACTTAGAGATGTCTACATAGTTTAATTTCACAGTCACAGCAGGCCAGACCCCTTCCAGTGTCAACTCCACAAAAAGAGCACATAATAGAAATAATAATGAAAGCAACGCTGAGCATTTTCTGTAAATTAAAGTTGTTTTTGCTAAATTATGGGCCATATTTTTTGGATGTGTGCTCTCAAACAAATTAATACTGCTTACAAGGAGGGAAAAAAAGGAGATCAAGTGTCTCAAATATATTAGATACATAAAAGCTAGAGTATGCATAATCATCTTGCAAGAGTTCTTAAATCTCTGTATATAAACTGTTTAAAAGTAAATTAAAATTATTCCTTAATGAAATACAAATCTGAAGTCACTTGAATAACTAATCATTTTATGACCCATGCAGTGAATTTTTAATGCCTACGTCTACCTGATTATTTTAGATATGTGTGTGTTGTAAATTAAAGGCTACATAAATCATTAATGTGTTGATACAGATCAGTGAACTGCTTACACTCTATGTGATTCCTTAAGACATGCAATGTCTGACTCACTTCCCTCCCTTTCAATTATATGGCAGCCAGGCTCTTCCCACCGTGTTTCTTCCCCAAGGTTTATTTGGTAGAGCTACAACCAAATATTTCACCTTCTTCCCAGTAGAGGCTGATGTAAACAAAACAGTTTCACATTGCATAAAAAACAGACCCCGAAGCCCAGAGACAGACACTGATTCCAAGAGGGAATAAATTTATTATTTCTATATCTGTGATCCCAAGTAAATTCAGCAACAAACATAATCTCTTCACTTTGTATAGGTCTGTGCAGCTTTACCTTCCTTAAAAATTCCATACTCTATGTCTTGAAAAAGAGCATTCGTACTGCCTAGTGGGGGACCCTTATTGGCTCTTGTCATCAGTCTAGTAATTATATGTCCTTTGGGTGCCAGCTCAAGATCTGAATCTTCTATGATGCTGATCAAGTATGCCCATAATTAAAAGGAGAGCAATTCATGTCAGAAAACTTTATTGAATTAAGTTTGTGAAGTATCTGCAGTGATAGATGACTTCTCCGAGATACTGTGGAAATATAAAATAAAGAAGACATGGTCCCCAGAGTAGAACATCCAAGTATACAAAAATAGTCCAAACTTACCAAATGCAATGAGAAAACACCAAATGAAATGTTGTAGACTATTTCAAGTAAGAATCAACGTAGAATCCAGACAATACAAAATTGCCATAGAGACATGGGGTGGGCTGTAAACCAAAACAAACAAAAATTCTTTTGAAGGTACCATCAAATACAACTCCAGCAATTGGTACAAATCAGAAAAGCATGAGAGTTTAAGTTAAAAATCATGAGGTTGAAAATAATTAACATCCCTCTGATATTGTGGTTCATAATTATATTTAATGTGAAAGGTAAATGATAATTTTAAATTTTTTAACAAAGAAGCAATTTGATAAATTCTTGCCCATATATGAGCTAGATTAGGATACAAATCTGCAGAATGAGACTGGTTAGACTTAGACCCAAAGCATCCATCCTACTGTCCCATTAGCATTCCTGTTAGCTACCACATTTTAGCCCCAGTGCTGAACAATGTGAAACAAATTCTATTAGGAAAGCTTGCATTCAAATAGATGAAAAATAATACACAGGACTAATTAATAACTTATCCAATCATTATAAGAAGAAAAATATGAAGGTGAAAGGTATTTTAATAGAGTGGTTGTGTCTGAAAGCATTTCACAGAATACAGAGTACAAAAGCAAGTTGTGCAGTGTTTAATAGTTTCAGTGTTTGTTTAAGTGGCTTATGATATTTCACTTCCTATGTTTTTTGACTGTTGTGATCTGATATCATATGTGACCTCATAGATTACCTTGTTTTGTGTGTGTGTGTTTGTGTCTGTGTGTGTGTGTGCATGTAGAAGAGGGGGCACCTCACCTACTAAGTAGTTCATTGTTGATCATACAACAGGAAGTATATTACAGTAGATGTAAAAAATTATACCATGCATCCCAAAGTTTGATGTGAAGGGGAGCTCTGGAGAACATCTAAAAGGCACTGTTCTTTGAATTGCATAAGACACTTTAGGTATTATGGAAAACAGTAGGTTACCTGAAATAAAAGAAACCAGTGTTGAATTTCTTTCAAACAATGTTAGAGGAGGTATAATCTTATTAGTGAAAAGGAAGCATGCAGGACAACTTATTTATTAGTCATTTGTGCTAATGTTCTTCATCTATTTGAATGCAAGCTTTCTTAATATACGAATTTGTTTGACATTGTTAAGCAGTGGGGCTAAAATGTGATACCTAACAAGAAGGAAAATAGGAAATTTTAAGTGAAAATCAAGAAAGGAAAATAAATTAGGGAGAAATAGAAAAAAAGCAGAGAAAAATATCTCATTGGGGGAAGTTAGGAAAAAATAATTTAACTATTAATGATATACAATGTGAAGGATGATAAATTGGAAGGAAATCTATAAAAAATCTCAACTAGACTTGTTACCTATGGTAACAAATCTCTAGTCTAATATAGCAGTATTGGAAGATGAAAATGAAAATGGACCAGTGGAACTGCTGCTTCCCTTTTCTACTGGCTCCTGCTTCCGAGGTCTGGAATCCTTTTCCAGCACCGGAAATGGCATCCATCCACCCTTCTCTACCTCGGTTCTGTGCAGATGTTTATTAATGAGTGTTATTCATTGAGGACATGTTTTAAAATTCTCCTCCCAAAATAGAAAGAAAAATAACCCAATGTGATTGATAAAATATATAGAATCTTCAGAAAGATAAAATATAAATAAAAATGTATATGAAAATATAAGCAAATATAAAATTCTTCATTACCATTATTTGTTAGGTAAATAAAAAAACAAGACTGCAAGTAAACAGAATTATACTGTTTTACACTTGACAATATCAAAAGTTATAAAAGGTTTAGTGCAAAAAGATGATCTGTAACTTCTTGTTCCATATGTAAAGTTGTTCAAGCATGCTACTAATATTTTTGGCATTTCAAGTATGTCTTTTCTAGAAAAAGAAGGAATTCTACTCTAAGGCCTGAAACACCAGGGCCAAGAAGCAGTGATAATGGGCACATCTAGGACCAGATTTGGGTTCCTAACTACCATTCTGCATTAATGTTTGCCAGATTATCTGACAACAAATTTAAAGTCTAGAATGGAAAATGTCGAGATGAAACTCAGGTACCACATTTTATTGAATAAGAGCATAAAGAAAGGCCAGGGACTTAGCTCAGTGGCACAAGTGGCTGTCTGGCAAGTCGGAGGTCATGAGTTTGATCCCTTGTACAAAAAAAAAAAAAAAATCATAAGGAAATATTTTAAACATAATGGAAATATTTAAAAATGACACAAAAGGGAGACTGCAGATACTAATAGCCAGATTTGAAAGAATTGAAGATTCAAAGGTAAGTGAACCATGAAGTTGATTAAAAATACAGCAAAATTCTTTATGCTATTCATGTAAATGTTCTAAGTTTAACACAATATCAAAAATAAAACTTTATTAGAACTGTTTGAAACTTGATGATTAATGGTGTACATAATCACAAATGAAGAGAATTCAGAAGAAAGGAAAGTTCTTGGCAAGAGGATAGTTGTGTATCAGATTTATATTAATTAATTATTGAAATTATTCATTGTCTCACTCAATCATTCAACTTTGTATTTAACACATATAATGTTCCAAGTTTTCCTTCTGATAAGTGTGCAGATTCAGTACTATAGACCTAGTGAGAATACCCATCCTTAACTTTCACACTAAACTAAATATGACTGGCCTTCAAACAAAGGGAGTCAGAATTCTATGTGCAAAAACATTAACAGGTAAAGTCATCATTTTCCAAGGTGGAAAAATGAGTAGAATTATTCAGCCAGGACTTATTTTATACTTGAAACTCTCCAGGCCCTGCATTTGCTGCCTTTATAGAGTGGTAAGCAAGGTTCTTCTGCTTGATAGCAGGTCACATCAAAGGTGGATCTTCTTCCTTCCGGCCTCCAACCCCCTGATAATGTGTCTTTCTTTTCTTCTCATGGGTGGAAAAAGGTTGGAATTGGGAAAAGTTTGCTGATTGGTATTTCTCTGTTTCCCTACCACCTGACCTAAACGTGCTACACTGACTGAATAGTCTTCATCCTCTGGAGTTTGATGAAACACTGGGAAACTGGGAAGAGAGGCAGAGTAGCCAGATTGCATTTTTTTGAAGTATCTGATTGTGAAAACAGGTTAATTAAAATAAAAGGTACTACTCATTTTGAGGAAAGATCAAAGACCGTTGCACGCCACAGAAAGGAGAATAGAGATTTCAGATCAGACTTACTCTTTTCTTTCAGTTCCCCAGGATGAAAGATATGTTTCTGGATAGAAGAAAAGATTAATTCCTTTCAAAATATAGCACAACTCACTCTGCTTTTCCAGGGAGGAGCAGATCTGATGCACTGATGAACATCACCATGCCCTGTGGAGCACCTGCCTATCAAAGTTCTGCTCCTGGTTGGGAGAAAAATAGATGGTATTCACCTAAAGCAGGATTGTTTCAGTTCCTTCTTAATTCACTACACACATAGAAACACATGGACACACATATTAATACTCATTTTGTATTTATGTGGAATCTGATTTACAGTTAAAATGTAAGATACTTTGAGTGGAATAAGCCCCACTCTCATCAGCAGTATAATATCTGCAAAATTTGTGTTAGTGATTTTCCATGCCTATTTTTTGCTGTTGTTGTTGCTGCTTGTTTTTATTTCTTAGCTTTTCCTCCCTCATATTTCTACAACCTGAAAGTGCATTAGTTATGCAATCTCCATTGTCATCACAAAAGCAAAAGCCAACTGACACAGGCATTAGTCAATACCAGGTCAATCTCAATATGAGGTATTAACAAGAATCTGAGGTTAGACTTAAAAAACTCTGTGAATTCCAGCAAAGTGGATTAATACCTCTTTATTTGACCCATAAGAAAGCCTTTGGTTTACACGTATGGTGGCAATGGAGTTGGCTGGTTTAGATATGGGTTCTGGAAGTGAATCCATGGTTCCCACTGAAGCTCTACACTTTGCCTGGTGAGCATGCTTGGGCAGGTGAATTACTGAGTCCTTTGTTCACTGACCACAACTCTGAAATGGGAATAATAAATCTACTTTGAATATATCTGGAGGTTGCATGAGTTGGTATTTGAAAAGTAATTATTGTAATATAGTGCTTAACAAATAGCAATGTATAAATAAATGTTAGTTTTAATTATGTTTTCACTTTATAAATGTCTCATAGGGATTGAAGACTAATAAACAGTTAAGAGCCACTGATGTGAACACAAAGATAATTTATTCATTCCCCAAATGTGCCTCAAGTCCTTAATAGAGGTAAGAATTCAGATTGAGAAAATAACTTGTATAATTCTTTTAAAGCAAGTTTCTGTCTTTCACGCCACCACATTCCAACATCCTCCATGGATCTGAGCATTTAAGCCACTTAAAAGTAAAGCATCACAAAGCAAGACATGGACTATCTTCCCTCCTGGGACAGAGCTATGGAAGTGGCCTGGGGTTCCTCCTTCCTGCAAAAGATTCAGATGGTACTTCCCAGATCCATAGGTAAAGAAAGAAAATACTTCTGCCATAATAAATTAAGAAGGTATGAAAATTGTTGATAAGAAAAATAGGTCACTTACCAAACAATTTCTACATATCTATTATGGACCGTCTCTCACAAAGTGGAGTGAGAGATGTCTTGATAAAGATCATTCTACTATTTCACTGTTGTCCCTTCACACATGTATGCTCATATTTTTTTCCAGCTGTATGTGTGCTCACAATCAATAAAGAATAATACTTGGTGCAGTACAATAAAGGTACAATTTTCCAATTATTGAGGACATGTTATGTGGGAAATTAATAATTTTACTATCGGGTGTGTATCCTGGTATAGCCTCTTAAACAAAGATGGATTCCTAGGCAAACAGATGGTGGATGAGATGAAGAGAAGGAACCATGGGCTACCAGGCCTGTGTCATTTACTGCCTACCTTCCATGGTCAACAAGTAAACCACGAGATTAGCATCGTCATATATTCAATAATAAAGGGAATGGAAGAAACAAAGGTAAAAAGGTGAAGGAAGGGGTAAGATATAAAAAAGCAAATGGGAAGGAAAGGAAAGAAGGAAAGGAGAGGAGAGGAGAGGAGAGGAGAGGAGAGGAGAGGAAAGGAAAGGAAAGGAAAGGAAAGGAAAGGAAAGGAAAGGAAAGGAAAGGAAAGGAAAGGAAGAAAGGTAGTGTGAGAGACAAGAAGACAGGCAACAACAACAACAAAAAAAAGGAAAAGAGAAATCAAGATGTAAATCATTTACAAAAATATTAAACAAGCAAGAAATACACGGTGGAGTTATTTACCTTAGACTGCATTGTGGAGCAAAATATAGATTTGTAATACATGTAAGAAAATCTAAGCAAATTTAGAATTGTAGTTGTAGGTGACAGAGGAGGCACAGAGCGTAAGTGTGCATTAATATTCTTTGATATGGTTCAGAACCATTGTGCACTCTACCTCTTTGCCTTTTGCAGGTCCATAATGCTTCTTGAATGCTCTGGCAGAGGCTCTGGTCAAGTGAGGTTCACACCAATTATGTCTTGCTTCCTCTGCTCTGGTTCCTTTTAGCCCCAGTTTTACTTCCCCTTCTCTCTGTTGCCCCGTCCACAACTCACTGCACCCCTCTACTCTGCCACATTACCCAGAACACTAAGGCAAGCATCAGGGTCCTTTGAGCAGACACAAAGTGAGATTGCCCTGGGCATATCAGGGCCTGGCTTGCTTAACACACTTTACAGGAAAGAAGAGCCCCAGGAGTCACACTAGCACTGAAGACAATCTGTTCTCCACAGGCTGCTCCAGCAGTGACCTTGTTGCTTGGCATTGGACATTTTCTCCCCACGATGTGTAACACTTGCATTTTCCAAGGGGCTGAAAGGGCTTCCCCAGTGCATTAATGGTTCAGACTTCAGGACTTCTTATTCCTCAAGGAAGAAGGAAAAGCTTTTCCTCGCCTTGGAAAACAGAAGCTGACCTGCTAGAGCTTCAGGTGGTGGACCCAGTGAAAAAGTGAGAACTTCGTGTGAAGCAGAAAGGAGAAAGCCTGGCCAGAAGGAAGGGTCAGCACACCACTCAGCCTGTATCGGGAGCCAAGCTACCATCCATCATGCCTCAGCCCCACTGCAGCTTACACAGGAGCCCCTGTGGCTGCTTTGCACAGGCTCTGAGCAAGAATATTTGTTTAATGAAAGAAATGAGTTAAAAATCTCAGAAACATTAAACAAGCACTACCACTTCCAATAATTTCTCTGTTTCCCTTTCTCTTCTTTATTTCTTATGCTGAATCACTATCTTATATCTGGTATTTATTTTTAAAAGTAAACCAAGGGAAAGAACCAAAACCTGCGTTCCTTCAGGGAAGGTCTACCTGGGAAACCTGCACATGAGGGACACTTGGGATCACAGATATTCTTCTTATTTTATTTCTGCATTAGTCATCTACAGTCTACAAAATAAGTGTTGTGTCTATTATTTAATCTATGAATGGCAAAGAACTTGTTCTATTTTTCTAATTGAAAAGATACTTAATGTGGAGAAGCACGTAGGACAGACAGACATGCAGTTAGGGAGAGAATGTACCTGTGGATCTGAGAATTCCAGACACATTTATTATTCTTACAAAGAGAAGCAGTTTTCAAATTTTTACAAACTATAGTGCCATTCTGCTGTTTGAGTCACAGTGGGTCTTCTCATCTATCATCTACATAAAAACATTTGCTCGAATAATTTTGATGCCTTGGTAATGGTGACCCAGGAACCCTTCAAATAACAAGCCATTCCAGAACATTACAAAACCAATGTAATGCTTGTATGGGGATTAGAGACACGTTAGCTTCAGGCTTCTTCTTCCAAAGAAAGTAGAATATTTAATGGATAAATGACATAAAATTTTCTGAGAACGAAAATAAAAGAATTTCCTCAGTAAGAAATAGTAGAGAAATCAAATATCTACTAAGAGGGATAGTTTTGGCTCTTATATTTGTGTTTCTTTTTGTGGGTTCTTGGTGTAGGGCAGCCTGACCTTCTTGACAAAAGTCACCTGTTCTTTTGGGAACTGAAGCTGGAAACATAAAATTTCAGTCTTCTTTCTCAGTAAGAAAATTTTGGAATCACATTTGGGTGTTATTAGACAGTTCAGCCTTGGAGAATATGCTAAACAATGTATATTCTTTAAATGTGCACATATACATTAATTCTCAAAATCAACAGCATAAGATGCCAGAGTACATAGTTTCTTCTACCTCTTGAATGAGGAATATAATTACCTTTTTAGGTCATGGGAAAACCAGCATGAAAAAGTCAGGGGAACAGGGTTGTGAATCTGAACATTCCCTCAGAAACCTGTGTTTTGTAAGCTTCTGTTTCCTGATCTGAAAAAGAAAGAAAATGCCTTTCTTGCTTGGTGGTTTTTGATGTGTGTGGAAGTGCCTAATATTTTGATCATCAAATATTAAGTACTCAAATGCTTCTCAGAGTTTGGCTAAAATAAAGTAAAATACTAATTACTCAAGAAATACTGGATTGCCTTTAACTTGAGTTGACTACCAACTCTCTTTCCATATTTCTAGGTTCTTTCCCTACTCTTTTCATCTTTACCTAGCAACTCATAAAATGTGCCTTAATGAAGGACAAGGTCAGCAAAAGGAATCAAGCAGTTGTAAGTTCTGAAAGGAAACCATATTTCCAATTCAATAAAGTGAAGCCCACAATGAAAGCAATTTTCTGATATTGGAGGCCCCAAAGTCCCTATGGTTCAAGGACAACAGGATTTTACTTTACTATGATTCATTTATATATTTATACAGCTAAAAATAACTTCTTAATATTGTCTATGAGTACCAGTGTATGCACAGCTTATGCAAAATATTGAAAGCAAACTAGTTGTAGGTACATTGAAATTTTTAAAAAGTGTTTGAAGTTATTGGTATTACTGACAGAACATTATGAACTCTTCAGTATAGATTTAAAGTCTCCAATTTTCTCATTTCCAGGCTTTTAACATTCAAAATTGGATCATATTTTATGCTTGCAGGGTGTTTTCTCAATAAATACTGTCTTTCACACTGGTTTCTTTTTCTGTTTCTGCACATCTGGTTGGTTATGTCTCCAATTAAATTGCATTCCAATTTGTCTCATAATAGTAATAATAATAAAACTTCTGCAGATCAAATAAAGTCTCCCAAAGGGGTTGTTTCTCTTATACCCTGGCTGAGTACAGCTCTTTCTGAACAGTCAGTAGTGATTTGGATCTACTATATTTTAGACAAGAGCTAAAGTTCAGTTATTTTTTGTTAAAGGAAGGGACTAGCAAAACTCATCATTTCAATGTTGTTTTCCTTTCTTTTATTCATTCATTCACTCAGTCATTCATTTGTTGCAAAAGCACTGAAATACTATTTTACACCCAGTTCATTTTGTCTTGTTTAGCTTACCAATGTAATCCATATAGTTGTAGGAATTTTTTGTATGTGTGTAGTTGATTTTATTGTTTGCTATTTGTTTATAGTGAACATGCAAGATTTTCTCTATTCATGTGAATATTTCACCATTTTAATCAGTCTTTACTTTGAAATGGGTATGTTCCAAACTCCCCCCATTTCTTCCTTTTGCAAAAAAAATGTATCTTGGAAGCAGGTAACTCTCAGAAATTACTTAGTGCCAAGCAAAGAGATACTGAGTTTTAGATCTGCAAGCAAACTGATGTTGGTAAAATACTGATCGCACTGTGGGTAAATACTATGTTTGACTAGAAATAGATACAACTGGCTATCTTAAATAACAGTATTTCAAAAAAGTATTTAAAATCATTTCAATGATGAAACACTGATCAGTAGAATATACAAATATCCTGTAAGAGAAGAAACACATTGTGTTAATTTGAGTACTTTAGTATTCATATAATTCTTTAAAATGGAGAATTAATATATTTTGTAAACTTAATTATCTTGCTTATCAGAAGGAAAGCATAGCACATAAATTCTCATAAATAAGTTGCTTAGATTGATATATGAGAGAAAATGCATACAACACTAAATGAAGTAACTTGAGAATATATTTTGAGATTTATAGTCAAGATTTTCCTCCATTTCATTATATTCATACCCTTTTCTCATTCACTGCAAAAAGGAGTGGAAAGTTCATTTGTATTTATTTTCCTTTTGGTTAGTTATGTTTTGCTAGGTATTCAGATATCTCAAACTCCAGACTATCATTATCCTTAAACAGCTTGTAGGGGCGTGTGTGTGTGTGTGTGTGTGTGTGTGTGTGTGTGTGTGTTGGATGGTGGAACATAGGGCCCATGTATTTTAGACAAGCACTCTACCTCTGAGTTACCTTGCTGGTAAAGATCATTAGCATAGCATTTTAAATGATGATTTATATTGACTAGATGTGTCCTAGTCTAGATCAACTTAGAGTTTTGACAGCTGAAATTTTTGATGACTAGTGAATAATTATCTTACATTTTCTACAGTAAAATCCCAATCATTTGACCCTGCAAACCTCTCAAATATGTGTGACGGTAACGATGATTATCAATCATATAAGTGTAATCCTAGCTTTTGGCTTTCAGTGATAGTTTACTCAGAATTCTGTCATTGAATAGTACAAATTTATCTGTGACTAAAAGCTTGGATGATGGGACTAATCCTAATTTTTACAAAGTTAATCCCCCAAACTATTGAATTTTTATGTGTGGGGTACTCCAAACTTTGTGAAGAAGACATAAACCCTAGTCTCTTAGAGAGGAAGTTTTAGATGTTTCTCATCAGATCCCTTCATTTTATAAATGGGAAAATAAAGACACAATTGAAATGGCATCCTCCTAAGGCAGAAATCAAGTCAGTGTAACAGAAAAGACAATAAAATATTTTAAAATTACTAGTTGCATGGAATGCTTAGGAGCAAAGGGAAACATTTCTAGTAAGTATTGAATAACAAGACTATTTAGATAACATGTTGAGTTTCTAGCAAGATGCAAGAAAATATGCATAGCAAACACGTTGTGTTCAAAGACAAGAGGATGTTTGAGGAAGAAGTATTTAGGTACATGAAATAATAGTTGTAACAATATAATGTACGATAATGACTAATCCAAACCAACATGAGTGGGATGAGGGAAAGGAAGAGACATGATCAAAAGAACCACCTGAAAGAGTGTGCTTAAACTGTAAAAGCTGGCTAACTGTAAGGAGTAGAGGGGACTAACTGAGCAGAGATGTATAAGAGGCATGAATAGGAAAGATCAGCACAAAAGAATAAGGCTGGGAAGTTCTAAAGAATGAGGAACCTCAGGGCCACTTCTTGCTGAATTTTTCCACTATCACCATGATAGAAACTGTGTCAACCTTTTGGATAGAAGCTGCTGAAGATGTGGCTCTACCATGCCAATCTTCAAGATCAACACCTTCTGTGGAAAATGATGGCTGTAGAAATGCGAAATATCAATTCTGGAATGACTGTTTTAGTTCCTGAGGGGTCTGGTGGAGGGCTGAAAAGAACAAGTCCAGAGTTGTGGGAACAGGTGGAAAGCAGTGCTGTTCAGGAAGCATTCACTAACATCTGGCTTCCTGTAAGGATTTGCAGACTCTGGTGAATTCCAGGCTTCTGCAGTTGACCTGTCACCACATTCTCCTCTCAATGCAGCATGAGACAGACCTTCTGAATTTAGCATCATCAACAGGAGTATCCTAGTCCCAAACTGGAGATAAAGCATTATTCCTGGTCTGTGTATTCCCCTGATCCAGTTTTGACTGAATAATGCCTCAGCCTATGTTGGATACTCATTTTCGCTTCAATTTTTATTCCTATCTAAATTTTCTTTTATTGAGTTAAAAACCCATTTCTGTATAAGCTGAGAATATGGTTAAGGAGGACAGTTCTGGCTAAGAATGCAGAAAAATGGAAGGAGGTTGTATTAGGAAGCATAGGTAAAATGGAGGAGGGTACAAAGGAATGGGGAAATCTGGCACCTTATGAAGATGTTCAAGGAAAAGAACCCAAAATCTTCACATTAGGAGGAATTAGTGAGGTTAATGTAATAGGGACACTGATGTTTTTCATGCTACACTGACCCACTTCTCTATGAGTTAGCAAATGGCTTCCTTGCCCAGGATTCAGACATCTGTGGCTTCAGGTTATTTGGAAGAACTGAGCTGAATAATGCAGAGGAAAAGAGGAATTCAGGATGTTTTGTTGGCTAACATATGAGGAGTGGTGAATGAAAAGGAAGAGCTGGAAAGCGGCTTTTGATACAGTGGCAGTCATAGCCAGACTGTATAAAGCTTATGATAAGGAATGAAAAAGAGTAAAGGGCCTAATACTTCAGGCTTTGCATCGAAGCAGCCATGGGATCCCCAAAACAGGTTTGGTGAGTGTAGTGAGACTTTGATGATTTTTTTGCATGTTGTTATGGTTTGTGTCCGGATGTCCCCCCTCCAAAGTGTCATGCAGTCATGAAAGGTAGGTTTTTCAGAGATGGCTAAATCTATAGTCCAAGGCTGGGATTAAGATTGTGAGTGCTACACCTGTCCTAGAGTGTGTAACCTGCAAGCAATACAAGGGACAGAAAAAGGGTTGTCGCTTCTCACTTTCTCTTGTTGTTCTTGCAATCTTTTCCAACCATGAACTTTTTCTCATCTGGGATGCCTCTCTTCCATGTCACCTTACTTTGAAGCCAGCTGATAGGCACTTAAGCTTCTATGAACTGTTTGCTAAATAAAACTTATCCCCTTTAACTTGGGCATTTTGTCTCAGCAACAAAAGTAAAACAACTAAGACACATTTCAATCATTTGTCTTCAGCATGACTTGATGGTGAAAATGTGCTTATAAATTTATTTTCCTAATCTAGAGGACCACTCCCCCACTCCATGCTATTTGGCATCAATATGGACCACTCAAAAGAATTTTAATGGATATTCATTGAATTGGCATTTATGATTTTATAAAAGTATTTAATTTAATTCACTTATTCCTTAATTTATTTATCTATCAAACATTGACTTAACATTTATAGCATGACCAAAGCAATGGACTAGGTGTTGAGAATTAGTGTCTGGCTATGTATATGACAGTTTTCAGGTTTACTCAACTTTCCATAAAGAACATGTTTCTGGAAATTGATTGGAAGTTGAATCATGCTTAAGTGATCTAACAGAACCCCATGTTAGGGAAAATCCTTTTATTAAGTAAAGAAACTTTTTTAAAACAAAACTCATAATATTCTAATGTATCTTCTCAGTAAATCTGAATTTCCATATGCTTGCTTTTCTTAAATAGAAACACCACCTGTATTTTACTCCTACTTTGTAGGGTACTAACATTTCAATTGGTTGCAGAATCTTAAACTAATCATTTTCTTTCTCAACATTAGAAAATGTTGAATGGCCAAACACTCATCAAAAATGTCAAAAATGTTTTCATTTTTGAAAATCTACTCTAAATGCTGAAGTGGCTTGATTAGGTTAGAGTGGTTTTTATATCATTTTCTATAACCACTTAACTTAAGGGTAACTTTTAATGACATCCTACCAAGAGCTTATAGAATTTTAAAGCAATCAGTGTTTTTCCTTCCAATATAGAGAGAAGAAAATTAAACCAATTTATGCAACATATAAGGCCTTATCCTGTGTTCTATATTTATGTTATTAAGTTAAGAATATGCAATATGATTTTTTTAGTTACATGATGTTGCCTTATATTTGAAATTCACTTTAATTTTTTGCAAGTATTTTATGGATATGTATTTTTAGCCTTGTCTAAAAACAAATTGGTATATAATTTAGCTCACTCTTCTGAAAACTAAACTGTAAAGTTATCCAAGGTCCTTAAAGTGAAACCACTTTGCTTTTTGTTTCATCTTTGAGGCTCTGTTCTCTGTATTCCCAAAAGAAGTGTCCCTAGGACCAAAAGATAAGAGTGAAGTCTTATCCCATTCCTGAATTATTAGGCATTGTTTCAGTTCAAGGATATATTAGAATGTCCAATCACAACATACAGCAAGTCCTCTACAAAATATTTCTTCAGGGACAAGAGATACTAAACAAATGTCTCTAAGTATCAAAATAAAAAATATGATAATTTATGAAGGTTCCTGTTTCTCTATACCCTCATCAATAGTTTTTAATTTTCCTTTGATTATAGATTTTATAGCAAATGCAGTAGTATCTCATTGCGGTTTTAATGTGCACTCCCCTAATACCTGATAACGCTGAGCCCCTATTTCTACACTTGTTGACTATTCATATATCTTCCTTGGTAATGTGAGAGAGGATTTTCCAAAATGCTGATCACTTTTTTTATTTAATCAGAAGATACCATTTTATTTAGAAAGGTTCTTATTCTCAGGGAAGCAATATAACACCAGCTTGTTATGTATTTGTTGCACTATTAAACATAACTGATGTAAATAGTAATGGGCACATTGGAGTAGACACACAAATGTCTTTCTAATATGTAAGATAATCTCTAAATTCTTCATTGCAAAGGTAAGAAAAAAAAATGACCGGTTCTAAGAATTTTCATAAAAACTTATGAATTTATGCAAGAATGTGAATAGGGTTGACCTCTACTTTGCAATCATTTTGTGGATTTCCACTCAGAGTCAACTAATGTGAAAGAAAAAAAGAAAACCAAGTGTACCTGACACTACACTCGGTACCATTATCCCTCCGTCTACCTCTCACATGTTCACATGCGTAACAAAATAAAAACAACCCAAAATAAGCACTTCTGAATTTATCATTTTGTTAAATTCTACCTGTTGGGCAGAACAGAGCATTTTCTTTCTTAATTAGAAGATAAAATTCATAGTCCTCTATAAAGAAATCCCATTACACACAAAACCTAGACGCACATTTCCCTGGAGCACTCTGTACAAAAAGAGAACAAAATATCAGTTGTTTGATTATACAGGACCCAATCTATCCTGACTGGTCATTTTCATTTAACATTAAATAAAACCTCAGGCTCTGCAGAGAAGCACTTTGAGACCTCACCCAGGAATCAATGTCATTTCTCATAATCTGTCGAATCTTAAATTAACAAGAGTTTTTTGAATAAACTTTGTTTTAAAAATTGCCTAGTTCATTTTAAAACTCTAATTTCCAACAAAGGTGCTGCATTCACCCTAACTATCTCCAAGACAAACAGTGTGATTAGAAGCACATTCATAATTCAAAATGGTTAAATGCCACAGGCCACAGAGGTAGCCACCGTGGAGTGGAATGACATTCACCGTGCTTTCGGCTCCTTGCAGCCAGCTGTGTCTTTGGAGAAACAAAGAGAAGTGACCCTGACTATGTGTCCTACTGGTGTCAAGATGTATTCTCTTCAATATGAGAAATGGCAAGTTTGGAGCCTTCTTTGAATCAAAATAAAAATGATGTTACAATATTTTAAAGTGAGAGTCAGAGAGTGAATTAGAAGAAAAATCTTTGTCTACAGTATTAAACATATTTTTAGCCTCTCTGTACCTTCCAAAGTTCTTTCATTTGTAGCATTTCATTTGAGGCCAATACTGACTAAAGTGGGGGTCATCATACACATTTTCAGTTGAAGAACCTGAAGCTAGAGGAATTTAAATGAGAATCAGTTTAGTCTGGTGGGTTGAGACAGAGGTGTGGGTGCCAGACCTATTAGGGGTGATCTCATCTCTACTGCAAACCAGAAAACTGAACTGTAACAAATTACCCAGAGGAGTGAACTGTAACAAATCACTTAACACCTCGGATTTCTAATCTGCAGCATCTTGATTAAAAACAGTCACTCTGCCAATGGGTTGTTGTGAGGATTAAATAAAACACTCTGTGTAATTCACTTACCTCAGTGGGCAGCACACAGTAAGTACGAGGTACATTTTAGCCTATTCTATCTTTTGTTAAGGTCATGCAAACCAAAGACATAAACTTTATGTAGGACCCACATGAAGGATTCTACATTTACTGCCTCAGTATCTTAATCTTTTGCCTCCTAGGCTGCGTAGTATCTATTCATTCAACACAAATACAGTGATACTTTGATATGGCCCACAAATATGCAGTATCAGGAAAAGGAGAGCTGTGGACTGAAACAGGAAAGAAAGATTTTTTTTATCATGTTTACTGCTATTGTTTCTGATTTTTAAAGATGTGAACAAACTGAGATAAACCTTGAAGTTCCAACATCAACAAGCGAGGAAAAAAAGGACAAAGCATCTAGTGATAGAAAAGAGACAGCTCAGAAAAGAACTTGAAGTGTGGATAAGCAAAGGAGACTTGTGTGGGACCAGGAATGGTGACATGGCTTTGGAAGGGGTGAGGCTGGACTAATAAGCATAGGCTCCATGGTTGCAGGCTTTCCTCTCTGCACCAGGTCTGCTGCCAGGCAGCAGTGAATGGACTGGCTCATCTGTAGGTAATCATGTGGCTCTTGGAGAAGTTTTATTTTGCTTGCTGGAACAGGCATAGAAGACGGTGAAACCCATGCCCATACCTCAGTACCACTCTCTTATTTGATCTTTAGATAAAGCTGTGTGAGTTGGGGGAAGTGGTGCTGGATATTTCCTTCCAGGAACCGTTTTAACTCTGATCCTCCCATTGCCTGCTATTCATTTCTGATGGTGCTGGCTCCAGTTTTAAGGAGCAGCTGGGAAGCTGCCTCCCTAGCCTTCAGGCCACTATTGATTACACGTCTTCCAGCACAACCAGATTAATGGGATTGAATACAACTATAGTAGGTTGCACTAATTAATCAGTTTTATTTTACTTTATATACTTTCAGTTGAGTCTTTTGCATTCACTATGCAAATTTATGTAAATTAAAATTCAAATACATGCAAACAGATATGCAAATATGTGTCCCTAGATTTGCTAGGGAAAAGAATCTGGTAGCCCTACTGTAAGTTCCTCAAATGCAGTTGGGGGAAGGGAGAGAGAACTTGAACTACTCTTGCAGCTTGATCTGCCTTTCATTTGTTAATATATGCAAGTTGAAAATGAAAATAAAAACATGTTTTACTTCAGCTGTTCCCTATGTTATAAAATAGAAAGTTGAAAATCTGCAACAATAACAGGAACAAAATCTGTGAGTCTCCTCACTGAGATAAGAATTTCAAAGTTTTATTTATTCTAACATCATCTGCCTTTAGGTGTTGGGTCGCACAAGTATGGGATTTTTACTTTTAATTGATTGATTGGAAGCTGTAACTAACTCCAAAGGAAATGTTCTTAGAAGCCCTTGTGATATAAACCGTGATTAGTATAAAAACTATGTAGGAATCTACAATAAAAGCTAAAAAATAGTAAGAAAATTAATAATGAAAATTATATTTGATTAATTCACATTGAATAAATAATTTATTTAAAGGATCATTATTTCTAAATGACCTCAAATCAAGGGACAGGAATATAGTCTATAAATATGCAAATGGAAGCCTGCTAAGGAAAAGGCTGGAACTTTATTTAGAATATATTGCAATGAAAGAGAAAATATTTGATACTTATAACATTGCATACATATTATAGTTATTTGTAAGTAAAGCTAATAATTGAAACAATAATACATTGATAGGCAATAAATTGTAAAAGGGATGCTGGCCCATGTGCCAAAAGAAATAGATTTCCATCTCGTACTGCCATCTCACATTATGACATGATTTTGGTCACAAAAAGAATGTGGCCTCAATATCCCCAATGGTAAAATAATACAATAGTAATTTTCTGACTTCTCCAAAGATCACTATACCTTTCAAATAAAGCACAGCAACATACTAAATAGATATTAATTACTTTACTGGAGTTTATCTGTGGTAGGGGCTAAATTTTCCTTTCTGAGAAGACTTTAAGCACTAGGGACTTTATAATAGATTCAATATGATCAATTAAAGATTATAACATCTACTGAAGAAATTTGAAGTCTCCAGACAGATGGTTTTGCAGTAAGTACAACTCAGAGTCATGTCGGAAAAGAGACTCACAGTGTAATGGAGTAGTGAGAGAGATTATTTTTCAGATTTATTATCATCTTCACGTCTGTGCAATGAAACTCTTTGGGATATGAATTAAATGGTCCTTCAGGCTCTCAAATTCTGTGATTCTATAGCTTATGAGCTCCTATTTTAAAACATAGGATCCTTCATTTTATATCTCAGGACAGTGCATACTAGGTGGTTTTTCAGGGCCCTGTCATATATCTTTTTTTAAAGTATTATCAATTTTTGGCACAGCGGCCTTCTTGTGTATTACTGGATGACATCATTTGGGCTGAAAACTGTCAACTCTTTAAAGTCATTTTTAAAATATATTTATTTAACACATATTCTATTAATCTTATTGTGTTTGGTATAAATAAGACATGTTCACAAAATCCAGCACCAACTTGGAGAGAGAAGACATATCCGTGTTCACCAAATCTCAAGTTGCCCTATTCACTAAGTCAGGCTAAAAAGGTGCTCTGAGCTCAGAGAACATGTTTCCAAGAGTAAATTACATATATTTAATTTGGTCACCACTGACCTTTGCTGAAAGCAAACTGTCAGGGTCAGATGCCTGCCTTAAGAACATCAACCTAAAAATAGTGAAATAAGGAACAGAGTTAAAGGCAGGCATGTGGGCCTGTGACCTTTGTGAGGAATCTTTGCTACGCTGTAGGTAAGGACAATGGACAAGTGGCTGAAAATATCATATACGAAAAGTGTCATTCATGAGCAGTCTTGGTAATAATTTTTTTACGGCAGACAAAGGAAAATTAGCAAACAAATATAAACTTAAATTTCTGAGTGTATATTTATAAGTAGGATAGAGAGGTACAGAGGATACAGAGGTACAGCTGACTCTGCAATGGGCTATTGGGGGAGAAAAATAAGTGTAATGTAGACTTTGGGTTAGGAGAAAGGTGATTTTGTAGAGAGCTTTGTAAGGAAAGGGACAAGTCTATTTAGATCTTGCAAGACTGTGTTGGTTTTCTTGATGTATGAGGCTTAGTTGAAATTCTGAATATGGGTGAGTGAAAAGGGAACAAATGGAAAGGAGAGAAGGCATGCTGCTTCCCCCCCTCACCCCGTGAAATGCCTAAACATGGGGGCCCAGGAAAGAGGCGGCTCTCAGGAAGTAGATGACTCTGAAGCAATGTGTTTTGAAAAGAGATAAAAGAGTATCAAGCAGTTTGAGATGAGGGTTAGTGAATGAAGTTTTTGGAAGTATCTTGAAACAGAAGTCAGAGAGAGCCCTAGCTTCAGCAGTGAGCTGGTTCAAGTGACACATGCTGTATCAAATGGATGTCACCATTAAAAGTAATACTTAGAAGACCCGAAGTAGAGGAAATATTGCTTGTAAATGAGGAGTTAGATACATTTGGTTTAAAGTACATAAGCAGAGAGGGAAAGAGAGAATGTAGGAAAAATTTTGAAAATATTCAATGGAATTTGAGTATGATTAATAGAGCTAGAAGTGATCCCTACTTTTGCATTTATTCTTTGGATCACATTGATTCTACAATTGAATAGTGTTTGTACTAAGTATTGGTGCTTCGGCTTTTGTTAATGAGAAGAGAATGGAGACCTTTAATGAAGCATTCATTTCAAGAAAAAGCTAAGTGAATTCCCAGCATGTCCCTGAGGGATGGAAGATGTGTAGTGGGTCACACTTTAAACTGTCATTTTATTGTGTTCACAGATGATTCAGTTTCAGCAAAACAAGACCTATCATGTTGAATTAACATTAACTTGGATTGCTTTGCTTTGTATTTATTTAAACAACTTTTTTGATTTTATAATTGAATATGAGCAAAATGTATAAGATAGTTGGAAGCAGTTTTACTATGATAAGTCATATGGAGATATACATAATATTGTTTTTAATAAATGTATAGTTTTATATATTTTATATATACTTTTTAGTATATGCTTATTTTTCTAGGTACATTTACTTATATTTTTCTATAATTAGTATAATTTTTCTATTTTTTAAAATATTTTACACATACTTTTTCTATACACTTTTAGTTTTCTTCTTAAAAAGAGAACTTGGATTGCTTAGATATATCAAAAACTCATATGATCCTGTCCTGTGAACATATGAAATGTGGATAGATCCACTTTGCATATACTGCGAGTATAAAAATACTACAGGTTTTGAAGATTTTTCTATGGAAAAACATGTAAAATATCTGATTAAAGCATTGTTATTAACTTCATCTCTTTTTTAAGAAATGTGGCTACTTAAGAAAATTAAAACTCTCTGCATGAGTTTCCTGAGTTTCTGCTGGGCTGTACTTGTCTCTGGAGTACACTTCCCTACCCTAAGAAGCATTCTGTGACCACTGCGATTTGTTGCAGTGGTCAGAGTGAGCGGGAGCTTCCTTGAAATTTATAGTCAAGGAAGAAAAAGTCCCAGAACTGAAATATGGATGTATAAGCAGCTTGAAGTGCCCTCATGAACAGTCTCTCAGTAGATATGTCAGTGTCCAAATGAAGCAGAAGTAATTTAGGTAACGTACTGAGTAGAGTTTGGCCAGTGAGCTACTTGCACATATACAGAGCACCATTCACATTAGTTTAAAGGCTTGCCTTGTGTGGAACATGACACAAAGGAGGATATCAGACCATTTTACACAGCTTTTAATGTCACATTTATTGGTCATGCCCCCCACATACATTACTTTCCACAAGACTCACACATTTTAAAGACTCACTTATTTTCTGCATCAACAAGTCTGGCCTTGTATGATACTTAACACTGTTTGTTAGTTTGGTCATCAATCTATCCATCCAGTAGGGAGGAAGCCTAATACCCTGAAGTTTCCAGTACAAGATGGGTTTTCTACCTGTAGTGGGAACAATGAGTTGAATCAAGGGTGTTCTTTAGAAGCTTACAATTCCTGCACACATCCATATACGTTATAAAGAAAACTACATGTGCATATTTATATCAATTGATCAGTAAATGTTTATTAAAATATTCTTGAGAAACAGAAACATTTGACACTACTTTCAATCACTCAGATGATGTCTTCCCCAGGGATTAATGATGTTCTAATTCCTCTACGCTATAAGAAGTGTTGCTAAAACAAATTCTTTGATTTTTCTTAGATAAGGAGGACATGGTTATTCACTGTGTAGGATTTCCTTAATTTTTATCCAAAGTCAGCACAGTTCACGTCAATGAAAATTATGATCTTGGCTAAGACCAAGAATATTTAACATGATTAATAAAAAATACAATGGCAAGGTAGAAAAAGGAAGAGGAAGAAGAAGAAGAGGAGGAGGAGTAGGAAGAGAAAGGATGAAGAATAGGAGCTCAGTACCATAGTAAAGCCTGAGAATTTTCCACATATACATTATTATATATTAGTTTTATAAATTTCATCATGTTTCAGATATCTCTTCTCATTAGGTTAACTGTCAGTACATTAAGAAAGTTGGTATCAGATGAAAACAATTCAAAACTGCACTTACAAACTCATGTCTAATGTTTTCTATAGATTATAGAAAAATGTAGCATGTTTCTGTTTCAGTCTGTGCAGGCTGCCATAAAAAATGCCTATCAACTGAGTGTATTAAACACTAGAAATTTATTTTTGTCATACTTCTGGAATCTTGGACATTCAAGATTAAGGCACTGGCCAATTTAGAACCAGCTGATGACTCTCTTCCTAGAATATATGACTGTCTCCCTGATATATACACCCATAGCAGAAAATGAGTGTAATGGTTTCCCTTCTACTTCTTTTATGGGCATAAACCCTCACATAAGAATCTCTTCCTTATGACTTCATTTAAACTTTATCACTTCCTCACAGAATCTACCTAGAAATACAGTTACACTGAAGGATTTAATATAGTACCATAGGGGACATGAATATTCAGTGTATAGCATCCTGTCTTATCAAACTCTTCTCAATAAAAGTTCTAATTACAAGGATCAGATGAGCAGGGAGATGACCATCATGTTGCTAATTTAACTCGGGTTGCTCTCTAAGTAGTATGTGTCCTAAAGATTCCATACCGTGGAAATATGGACAATCAGTGAAATCTGGTGACCACAAGCCTGCTTAGACTTCAGACACAGTACTGCCTCCAACCTTCTTGGTGACCATAAGGATGTCTTCATCCTCTCTGAGTCTTAATATGCTTATCAGAAATCTAGAGACATTTCCATATTTTAACTACCAGGTTTGGAGAAGTAGAAAATAGTGAATAAAAGGAATGGGGAACTTTCTCCATTAATGTGTGTATGTGGTCATTAAGAGTGAATACGGTACAGCAGAAAGTTGTCTAGACCGTACCAATGTTTGCAGCACCTACATTCTAATACTTGTAGGCGGAAAACATGGCATTATCAATATTTTTCCTTGCACAATGGTTAAATGGCTATATTCACAAGATAGTAGCATTCTAGTGTTGTGTTTTTATTCTCAAAACCCAGAAAGGCAATGTAGAGTTTGACTCTGTCTATTATAAGGCATCGTTTATCTGGTTGAAAATGGAAAGAACAAAGGCAAAAATAGAGAGATGATTAAGAAAAAAACAATAATTTTTGGGATAGAGTAGATTTCATGGATATCAATATTTCTTATGTTTACTTTTTATTGTTTAGAAGACACATGGATGGAGAAATTTTAAGATATGCTTCAAAATGTAAACTGATTTCTCTTGAATTTACATGTGTTTGTATTTAATAAATTTTAAGGAAACAAAGATATCTGTCTTAAAATCCCCTACTTTTCCCACGAGAAAACTTCACTGACAATGATAGCACAAATAAAGGTGGTAGATAAAGGCTCTGTTTCCTAGAGAGGTGGTTAATTTCTTATAGGATGTCCCAAGGTCTTCTGAGATCCTAGGCCACAATGACCTAGCACAAATCCAGTGGGCATGGCAAAAGTACTTGGTCTCACTCAAAGAAAAAATAACTGGGTTAACCATGGTATGTCATTTGAGGCCAGTGTTTTCAGGGGGCCAGGTAATTGGTGAAGCGTATTTATGAATAGTGCTACTCAGGTATGATGTAATACCAAAGGTTATTTCACTCAACTCATTCAGTAGCAAGTTTGAGGAGGCTCTGCTCTCATGCAGTTAGTTACATTTTAGCAAAGGAACTGAATACATTTTTAAATACAATAATTTTAGTGAGACATGACCAAAAAAATTAAACATAATCATTTAATAGAAGCAAGTGGCAGGATATGTGACTGGATACATGAAGAACATAAAAGATTGAAAATAAAAATGAAAACCACTGGAAGGAGCAGCAAGTCCAGCCAGTTGGATGACATGAAGGATGTTGACAGAGCTGAAGAACCAAAAGTCATGGTGGAACTGGGAGGTGGTAAGGAAGAGACGTCTGCAGTAAGATGTTGTAGAAATAAGTAAACCCAAACTATGAATCTTAAAGGCCATAATCAAGAGAGAAATTTTTAAAAAATGAAATCTCTCTCTTTCTTCCTCCCTCCCTCATCTTTTCTCCTCTTTCTCTCTTTTCTGTTACTTCTCTGTCTCTCTCTCTCATAACTCACTAGGCAACACTAAAGACTGAACCCAGAGATGCTCTACCTGCTCTGTTGCTGAAGTCTGAACTACATGGCTGTGATTCCTGATCCCTATGGTTCCTTATCCCTATAGATTTTTTTCTATTCATTTGGCTGCTTTCCTTTTTAGAAAGGACCTCATCTAGCTATGCTGCCCCAACAAGACTCACATTTAGGATCCTCCTGCCACATCTTCCAAAATGTTGGGATTAAAGACATATGCCACCCTGCCCAGAGAGAATTCATTTCATTTCTGTTAAAGGAAGTAATGTAATATGATTTATTTTTAAGTAAATCAGTTTGACTTCTGTTTGAAAATTCACTACAAATGTTTGGTAGCAAATGGAGAGATAAAAATGAAGGTGCTACTGTAACAATTCTAGACAATTTGTGATGGTGGCCTGGAAATAGAGAATGACTCTGGAGGCTGAGGAAGCAAGAATCAAAAGTGACTTAAATGTTTTTTAAACTCAACAAATTGAATGAATAGGGTATGGCTGGCTGAGATAGAAAAGACTCATGCAGCAGGAGGTTTGGGGATATACGGGAAGTAAAATAGGTTGGAGAGGGTAAAAATAGACAAGAAAGAGTTGAAAATGAGATATATATATATATATATATATATATATATATATATATATGATGACTTGATGCCAAAAATTATTGTAGACATGAGGTTTATAGTTCATACATAGCTATGAATTCAAATTCAAATAAAGGACAATAGTTTTTTGCTTTGGGCAATTAATTTATCTCATTTTACCTCTTTTATGGAAACCATGATTAAAAACATCTACATAAGATGCACTAAGTATTAAATGAGGTATGTAAGTCCACTAGGCAATGTTTTGGGAACTAATGAAATATTACAACTTCCATTTCTATCTTCATGATAGCTATAATCCCCTGAAAAAAAAATCCTACCTCAAAGAACTAAAATTTGTAAAATATAATATAGATCTCTTGAAATGCATTTATAACAAAATGAAACCTGAATTCTAGTGAAATTTGCTCATAAAGATGGTTGTGAACAGAGCAAGAAAATGTTACCTCACATCTCTGGACAAAATAGGAGCCTTCTGTGTTAGGTACAGATCTCACATACAGGGATAGGCAGCAAGAAATGTCCCTCAGTTTCAATTTAATGATGGATTGAAGAAGGGAGAAAACAAAACAAAACAAAATAAAACAAAACAATCCTAAGTATTTGCTTAACTCTGACAGCCCTTTTGAGAGCTGGTAGATTGTAGTATAATATGCTGTTCCTGTTTCATCTAAAATACTTCAACTTAGTCTTTTTGTTAAAGTGGTGCCAGTTTGGTCTTGGTCAACTAGCAAAGCAACAGTGAATCTTCTGTGAGAACATATGAGTTTAGTCAACTTCAGGGATTCCTACAGATAAACACTTTCAGTCAGAACATCCTAATAAATGGTAGTTGTTATTATTATGATAATGAGAAAAGACCTGACCAGACTCAGCCGCAGTATACAAACATAAAACTGATCTTAGTGATGTCTCTTTTAGTACCTTAAATGGAACATGATTGAAATCTTATCTATAAGGCTTCCTTTTATTTCATCTATTAGCTCTTTCTCTCTGTGAGTTCTCCCTGCAAGCAGCAAATATTACAACTAGAAAACTTGGCCTTGAGATGATGTGGTACCCTTGCCCCACTCCCTCCAAGTAGGTTTCAAAAGATTCTCTTCAAAATATAAAATTTTTGTAGTTGTCTCAGTGCTGTCATATACTAATCATGTAGGACTTGGCTCATAACAAATTTCTAAGAAATAATTGTTAAGGAAATTCTTCCTTTTCAAAGTTGTTTTAATGATTTCAGTCTTTTGGATTTTCTATGAATTTTAGAAAAGCCTGTCAATTAAAAAAACTGGAATTTTCATCAGAATTAGATTATTAGATCAATATTTGGAAAATTATTATCTTCAAGTGGTTCACATTAAAATGTTTCTTGAAATCTTTAATTTCTCTGTAATGTTTTCTAGTTTTCTGTATGTAGGTCTTATAAATTTTGTGGTAAGATTTATTGCCATTTCATACTTCAATATTCTTGTAAATGATGTGTTTTGATTTTTGCTTGTCATTATGAAGTGGATATATAGTTGCTTTTCAATATACATGTGTTAAAAAAAAGAGAGAAGAGAAAATTGCTGAGATCTACAAGATGAAAAGCGAAACAAGGCTGAAAGTATGAGTTGCCTTGAAGAAATCCAGTCACCAAAATAGATTCAATGAATAACGCAGATACAGGTTTCCTCACAGAACTATATGCTAGTTCCAGACTTAAAATGAGAAGGAATATGACTTTTTGCCCTTAAATATTCATAAAACCCAAGATATTGACTGACTAGATCCTCTAAACTCTTCAGAGTCACTTCTCAACTTTCTTTCCGTTAGAGTTTGCATTGATATTCTCTTATTTTGGAGCAGCAGCTTCTGTCAGGTACTATGTGAGTTATGATCTGCCTTTTATGGACTCATTTATAGAAAGAAAGCACCTCGAGGTGAGAACTTTGTTGTTATTCAGCTTCATTCACACTAAACCATTTGTTCTGAGGAGAGAGCACTGTACCTTACGAAGAGAAAAAATAAATGAATAAAAAATATCAGGTCACCTTAGCTAATTCATCTAATTGTTTCCATTAATAATTAATTTTAATTTTGTTTAATTAAAGTGAGGCCTCAGATGAAGACCTAATGTGATTGGTTCACATCGAAGAAGCTTCCAGCAACACAGACACCTAAGATGCTCAGTCATTTCCTCACAACTGGATTCCACAAACTTACCCTTCCTTTGTGAATTCCTTTTGTGATAATATTAAGACCTACTTAATTTTATAACTACAACATGAAAGTTTAAGAATTTTTGAATTCAAGAAGCTCAAAAATAAGATAATGACTTGACTTACAAATGAAGAGATATGCATCTCACACCCACCCCATATGCATCTAGTTAGAATGAGGCCTCATTCTAACCATGGTCTAACTGGTGTAAGAACCTGGGTTGGAACATGTATCCAAACACTACTCACATTTTCTATTTCATATGAGATGCATATGTTTTTCCCTATAATATCATTTCTTGAGTCTGATATTTTTATATCACTGTTTCCTAGTTCAATAAAAACATTACTTTAAAATTTATTATGATGTTATCCTCGAAGTTGAAACAAGTAATGACCTTTATTTCACTTTTTTTTTTACATATTTTCCAAAGGATTGGTCTTGTCTGACATCATGAGTTGTTTTAGGGACATTGTAATATTAGCCAGATGTGGTTCAGATTTTAATCTCAGCACTCTGGGAGGTTGGAGCAAGAGAATGGATCTGGAGTTTGAGCTCAGCCTGGGCAACCAAAGGATTTAACAAGATCCCATCTCACAATTAAAACTAACATGAGCTCGAGATGCTGCTCAGTGACTCACACCAAAAAGTGAAGAAAACATAAGCAAAGTCTGTGCAGGCAGCTGAATTAATTATCTTAGTGGTCTATGGTATGACTTTAGGTTTTAAGTGCAAAACTGAGTCTCATTCTTCCTCAGCTGAGCTTCAGTCCCAGGACATTATTTCCAAGGATGCATTTTCCTTTTTCCAAATTCCAGAGTTCCTATTGGCCTTCTTTTTCTGTTACCAATTTGCCTGCAATTACTGGGTACTAAATTGTCCTCATGGCCAAATGACAATCTGTACCAATCGTCTAAGTCATCAATACCAAATAAAAATGCAGGCACCACACCCATCCACAAATACAGCATCAAGGATGTAGACACATATTTTATATATAAATTATATCTATATATCTATATCTATCTCCAGGGCCTTCTCACTGAATTACATTTCCAGAACTTTTAAAATTCTTTATTTTGAGGCAAGGTCTAAGCCTCTAAGTATAAGCCTCAGATTTCCCTTTCATCGCCCAGATACACAAATAGAATAAGGAGTCCATAAACTGTTACTCGTATAACATCGATTCAGAAAAATTAAGTAGTTGAGACATAAAATTGCATAGAATTTTTTCTTAGTGAGACAGGCTAGCTTCAACTGTCTAGACAGATTCACTTCTTATGTTTATATGTTGGTTTCCAGTTGAGTAGAAATAAACATTAGTAGGGGCTCTGAAGTGTGGCATAAGGTGAGTTTAACGTAGTATTATTAGCCTTCTATCTGTGCTACTAGACTGTGTAGCTTTTCTTTCTTTCTCTTATTTTATTTTTGAAGACCACAAAAAGGGAAAAACAGAAATTTAAAGTAGACAACCTCTAAGGTCTATTCCAACCCTAACATTCTTTGATCCAATGAGAAATACTTTCTGTTCCCTATAGAATGGGAGACACAATTTTAAGAGACTCTAAATGGGTCTGAAAGCAGTCCTGGGAAATAGAGTCGGTATATTGGAAATCCTGCCTGAGAGCGAAGTAGGTCTTTTACACCTGGAAAAGGTGATTTTGGTGTAATGGACCCCTGAAGCACACACAGTCGCTGTACACAGAACATTCTGGGCAGTTGGCAACTCACCTTGTTTTAAGAGAAAATGGTTCCAGAAGTGCGCTCTTTGTACTCAAATTCTTTTTATAAATCCTCTGATTTTTCAAACTTTGCCCTTTAAAGGAAGCAAAAATAAAACAAAGAACCATAACCGCTGTTTGCAGAGTTGCAAACGCTGGACAGCAAGGCCCTTTTCAAATGCTCTCCAGCTCTCTGCTGATTTCCCGGTAGACCTGATCTTAATCACAAGCCTGATTTGGCACAGTGGGTCCTGGATAAAGAGCAGATCGCATGCAATGCATGAGAAGAAGCAGCCTCCTGTACATCTGCGCAGCACCAACTTCCTCACTGTTGCACCCGTTTCCACACATTTAACCCTCTGCTTTTCAGCCCTGTGCCTTGCATGAATTTCAAAAGATTGGTATAGCAACTTATTAAGAATTAGGAGCAGAAACCTTGGGAAGACAAGGTAAGTGATGTGCCTCTTGCCTTCAAGATGAACATATCCTGTTGGGGGAAACAGCTTTAGTACAATAACCGGACTATAGGGTCACATATGCAGTGTCGGATACATCACTCACATGCTATGGGAATACAAAAGGAGAAATTCCATTTTCCTGAGGGTAGAAAAAGTTGCACTCAGGTTCATGAAACCTAAGAAAAACAAATGATATTTGTTCTCAAGCCATTGATGTGAATTTGGTGAATCAGTCATTAAGTAAATGATATTGAATATCTGTTGAACATTCAACCTAGTTGCTGAAGTAAATCTTAGCCCAGGCCCTCATATATTAAGTGGTAGAGGCAATGTATGAAAAAGCATCAAATTCTAAACAGTGTAGCAACTGAAAGTCAGGAGTTGAGGCTAAAAGAAAGTATCCCAGGCTGGGGAGTTTAGAGACTGTATAGTGACAGAGTCAGTGAAACAGAAGAGACAACAGTCACTGATATCTACTGTGTACTTAATGTACACACAATTGGGTAGGTGCAGAGTAAGTAGAGAAATCACGTCCCAGGTACAGTGATAAGATTTATCTCTCTGAGGCAGAGACTTACGTTGAAGGAGAGGTTGAATACAGAAAGATGAAATAAAAGAATTTGAAGTTGAATTTCTTTAAGACGCACTTAAAGCTCTTGAATGGTAGTAATATGTTATACAGGGATATTCTGGCAGCCGTGTGTAGGAAACGTTTAAGGAATCGGAGTCTATGGTAGGGTCGGATGTATAGCAGTAATCCAGAAACGGAAATTCAGGATCTTTTGGACATGATGTGATAAAGATAAAGAGAGGTCTTCTTTGCATGGTCCTTATTTGCCTCAAATGAAATTTAGGTGACTTTTGGCGAGGAATGTGAATACTAAAATATTTTTATCCGCGCCACCTGCTTCTCTTTGCAAGTCTACAGCAATGAAAGATGACATATAAAAGACAACTCTGAAAGAGATGAATAGCTCAAATTTTTATGAAGGTCTTTTCTTGGGCTTTAACATGGTAAAAGAGAGTTATAAAAGTTGAAGTTACCACAGGAAGAAAAGAGCAGTAACTTAAAACAACATTTTTAAAATTAACAATGTAAGTTAACATGCTGACATTCAGGAAAGTGGTATTTGAGGAAAAATGTTCTATTCATATACAAAATCCAAATATACCCTTTAGTGCACAATATGCCTAACCTGGTCACTCACATGGGAGGGGCAGCTCAGCAAAAGAGTGTGTTGTTAGGGATACAGTTTGAAAACAGGTTACCCACATGAGAGTCTCACGTGACCTTTGCTGAGTGACCTTCAGCAAATGCCTCTGCTAATAAACGAAGATGTCAATAGTACTTAATTTAGAAGATAGTTGCAAGGGCTCATATATGAGAAGAACTGGAAAGTTACCAAGTGTGTGAAAGTCTCTCAAATGATAGGTGCTATATATTTTTCTTATCTATAGGAGGCATTATCCAATGTTGTGATGATTCACTGTAAGCCTTTATCTGCCTACATGTACTTTGACTATCATTAAAAACAAAGTAATATTGTCGAGCATCCAGTTTTTGCCAGGTACTTTTGTATGTCGTTTGTTTTCTTTCATATTAGCCTGTAAGATTCCTTGTTCCTATAATTTAGTGGAGTCTCAGGGATTTTAAATATATTAGAGTGGGAATACGGTTCTGAGAACACTTCTAGGATATTCAAAGGACTCCATGTTACCACTTTCTTCAAAGGAAATCTGTATCCAGAGAAGACACACAGAATGTACCTTCACTGTTATCAGAGATTTGAGAAAGCTGCACATCTACTAGAGTATATTCTTTAACCATTTCAGGAAATACTCGAGAGTAAAACATTAAAGGAAATGGACACTAAGTCAGGGTGTCTATGTATTCAATAATTTAAAAAAAAAACGTTTATCACAGGAATTGGACATTGGACTAACTGGTCCAAAGGAACTCAGTGTCAAATGACAATATTATTCATTTCTTTGTAGACAGTTTATCTCTTTCCCAAGAGAGACAAGAGGTTCCCTCATTATCTTTTTGGGGAATCATATAAGTAAATTAAATGTCTGGACATTTTTAAAGGAAGAACATTCATTAGATATTCTTTGATAACATATGTCTATAAAATGATGAATGGGCAAATAAAAGATGGTATATCCATACAACAGAATACTATCTAGCCATAAAATGGAATAAAGTAACTATTGGTGCTACAATATGAATGAACCTTAAAAACATGCTATTTAAAGAAGTCAGTCACAAATGCTTATATCTTTTGTGATTATTTCTATGTGAATTTATCAAAATAAGAAATTCTATAGAAACAGAAGTAGATTAGTGTTTGCCTAAGCATGAAGATGGAAAGGATGGAGTTATAGAACCTTTGTACCATGCAAAAGAAGTTGAGAGGTATCCAAAGATGGAGAAAAATCAATGTATTCATATTTAATTTATATTTGTGAATCATCTTCTGGATCCCCATTGAAGTCAGGATTCTGTGGTCATTATCCTTGTGGATTATTTCCTTTTTGGAAGAGCACTTCCACAATATCTATGTGTGTCTAGACTTACATTATTTTGGTGAGGATTGGGAGAGGATAGCTAAAGTTGTATTTCTTTATTAAATAATGAACATTTTACAAGAGTGATGTTGGTTATGAATGCACAACTCTGAAACTATATGAAGACTCATAGAATTTTAATTTCAATGCATGAATTGTATGATTATGTCATGTAAATTATATTTCAATACATGGGTGAGCAAATCTGTTGCTGTCTTATCCTGAGTATTCACTGTACACCAAACACCACTGGGGAAAGTTGGCAGGGATGAAAAAGTGTTAAAAGGAAGAGGGGCAAAGCAAAGATTGAACCCAGTGATACTACTTCACACAAGTATGGTAGAAAGTGAGATTAGTAGGTGTATTCTTACTAACACTGTCCCAGGAGGGGAGAAGATGAGGAAAACAGTCCGTTTCTTACGCCTTATGACCCACCAGCCTCACATAGTTTATTTTCATGTCTTTACATCTCTCTTTTTAAATCTATCCCTAGTCTTAGATGTGCTCCTGTAAAATGCTCTTATTTTAAATCAATGTATTCTTTAAAAATGTTGATGACAACCAGACTGTGTTGTTGTTGCCCTTGTTTCCTTCCACTTTTCCCCCAAATCCTGCTTCATGACTTCATCTGGCTCCCAGGCCACTAATTCCTTGAATGGACTCATCGACACTTCAAATTATCTACATCTCTGCTGTCTCCCATATATTTCTTAGCCAATGTATACACACTTAGCTCTTTTAATCTCCCTCATAAGTAAATTCTTCAGGACTTTAATCAGCCCCGCTTCTCTTCTCTGAATCCTTTCCAATGTGCTGACATCTTCTTGGCACAATGGTGTCCACAACCATATGCCTTTGGCACTCGTCCCCCTTGGCCTCCAACCAGAAATGGAACTTGGCCGACGTCAGAACAGAGGGTAAGGCATATTTATTTGATTTAGCTTCTGATTATGTTCACTTCTTGGGATGACGGTTGATTACTAGTGATAGGTTTGGCCAGGCATTGAGATTCAGGGTACACTGGTGGTGCTAAAGGATTATGTGTAAAAAGCAACAGCGTATAACTTGTGTTTCTCTCAGGAGTGATCTTTTTCTACAATAGATGACAGTGGCAGTTTTGAGAAATAGTCATATTTTAGATTATCATCCTAGAGATTGTTTTATTTCTTTAGCTTAAATTTCAAAATCTGATTTAATTTTCAACAATTCCAGAATTTTAGGATTAGATAAACTTAAGATTTTTATAGGGCAGTCACCCAACAGACTTTAACAGAAGAATTACAGGAGGTACAGGTTTTGAAAACAGAAAAATTTCTATCATTTCTAGGCTAACTCTAGACTCCATGTTAAATTGTAAAGCATACCATTTGAGAAAAATTCAATTTATTTGTATTTAATAACTACCTTTTGGACCTCTATCACATTACTGATTGCATTACTTTCAGTTTGGTGGAATTTTTCCATTTTTTTTGATTTTCACAATATCTAATATTTTGTGGAATCTGACTTACATTTTTGTACTTAGAAATATGATTTATTTGATGATAAGTAATATTCTAAACTTCTTTGGCAAAAAATTATATCTGCAAGTGAGATACATATCTGTAACCTGTTTAAAATCTAAGAAGTTTGAGACCAAGTTCATTTATGTATTCAGTCAATATTAATTCAGGCCCTTCAATATCCCTAGTAATATGACAAACAGTGAGGCTACCATATCTACATGATGCATTCTGACACTAAAATCAAATATTATAAATATAATCACAGAGAGATTGTTGCATGGAGCAATAAGAATGGAAAAATTCCCTGTGTCACAGGAAAACAATTAGCAATGGGTTTCTTTTACTTGAGAGAAAGATACCTGTGTCACTCCAGGTGTGTCACTGATAGTGGTCAATAGCATAAGCATCCATGTAAAGGACTGCATGCTATTTAGACCAGAATGGAATGGCATTCTTTTAGTATGATATGGCATCATTATCAGCATTGGCAAGCTAAATCCTGTCTCTGACAGTGACATAAAGTGAGCATATTGCATTTGCTCAAATGGGATATATTAATCTTGCCAGTGTACAAGGCAGATGTTCAGTGTAGGGCTGGAGAAAGTAAGGGAAAAGAACTTGCTACTAGTGACAAACTTGTGCGAAATCCATCTGGAAGTGATAGAATGCAGACAGATGGACATTCCCATGAGTAAGGAGACATGGAAATATCTTTTAGGGGTCATCAGAAAATCTGAAGTCCGGGGCCAGACTATAAAAGGAAGTAAATGAAATAACTACAGGGGAAAATAAAGGTTGCTGCATTCTCCTTTAAAAGTACTGTAGATGATAGGTACTCAGAAGTAAGTATCAAGTCTGAAATAAACTGTGCTCAGACAGTAATCTCTTGGGCTTTTTAAATATAACTTCAATATGCTGAGCACTATCCAAAGGGAACTTGAGTTAACCTGGATGTTTGCTCTTATTATTATTTTTTTTTCTTGCTGCAGGGCATCTCTTGAGCTCACAAAGTGTGGGTTTTTGTGAGAATATTAAAGATGTTCTGAAATTATCTCTTGTCTACCAGAAGTCCAGTGCTACAGACTTTTCTGGAAATGTAGCCAATATTGGCTGCCCAGTGATTCTTTGGCTATCTGCTTAGTGTCCATCAACCTAGTCTTGAAGATGTCAAAGTATGAGTTATTAAAACGTTGGCGTGCCCCACGCAGAGAACTGCAGTACAGCAAGGACAGGAGTTAAAAGTGTAGTTAACTTAGTCTTTTCATTAATCTTCCTCTCAGAAGTTACCTAAAGCCATAATCTTTTGGAAAGTGTTGAATGTCCAGTATTGTCTTTCCCTTAATTTACAGAGCAGCTCATGTGAACCACCACATCAGGTTGCCCCTCTGCAAAGAGAAAGTCCACATTTCTTCTACCTTCCACCATCAGAAAAGCACATAATCCATCCAGTTTCCTCTGCAATCCACCCCCCCAAAAAAAAACCCACAAGAGAATGTGGTGCCACAAAGTGGGGCCCCATAACAAAGCTGACTGAGCTCAAGGACCATTGTCCACATGTAGTGTGAGAGCCTTGGTTCCCTCCTCAGTAAAATGAAACAGTACTATTAATTACACAAAATTGAAAAGAGGCTCACGAGTTCATAAATGGAAAGCAGTTGGCACCTAACTTTGCACAGTTATTTGTTTCCAGGTCATCAGAGTAGTCATCTTATTTCAAATGGTCCTCTGAAATGCACTGATCTCTAAGTAATAAGACTCCTCAGATTTCAGTAGTGTACACAACAAGCTCTAGGGCCCTACTCTTTTCCTTCCATGATAACTGTTAAGCAGTCATTTTAACGTAATTTTTTCTAGCAACGATATTTTCCATATGGGTCGTATTAGAGATGTGAATTTTTCTTCTTATTAGGAAGAGCTTACATTGCTCTCTAATGATAGTGAATAGGGTGTATTTGTGTCCTTTTGTTCTACCTAAGGTCTGAGGCCGTAGCACCAACAAGCTAAATAGTCAAATGTACCTTCAAAACATCACTTCAATTTTCATTGCCTTGGCTTTTTTCCACAGTTTGGTTCTGGATCTCATTAAATTATCCTGTCTCAGTTTCTCCCTGTAATGAAAGAGCATACAGGGATTCATGTTGGTCATTGAGTAGATTTGAATTTCCTGTTCTTCCAGCTGTTTGTTACTCAATCTTCATTCTATACTATAATCTAGGAGTCTTTATGGATTTTACTTACTTTTTTATGGATTGACCCAGAGATGTGTTATCAGACTGATACCAAGGATTACCTTTCAGATTATGTCTATCTTTCTATGGCAGCTTGACTGTTTGCATGAATAATTAGGCGTCTAGGTTCCTCCTAGGAATACTGATTACTGTGTCATGCATAAAACTACTCCAGGATTCTTGGACTTATATCAAAGATATGGCTCCAGTCCCATCCTGGATCTGCCCTTCAGATGATCTTCTTTGTAACCTCAGAGTGATCCATATTTGAAATTCAAGGATTGATAAAACTAAGTGGAAAGTAAAAGGACAGCGGACTATGGCGAATTAGGTGCAAAATAACCTGAATATAGTTTAAGGACTAATTTTGTTGTGACCACTAACTGAGGTTCTTCTAGTTTAAGTGTCTAATGAACCCAGATACTGACAAAAATTGTTCAATTGTTCTGTCTTCCTATTAATTATGATGGAGTCCAGTTCATCACTTTGAAGCAAATTGAAATTTGTGCTCATCTTTATTTTTCAGGGTCAGGTTTGAGTCATTTGATGGATAAATAGTAGAATTCTAATTCTACTATTCTTTCATCCCTAATCCCAAAATAGGACACCCTGTAAAATTAATTGAGAATGACAAATACCTACAAATTTGCAAATTCTCTATATGTGTAGGATATTTCACAGGTTACAAATTGCTTCCATAAACAATACCTTATTTGAGCCACACAAAAGTCCTTGTGTGGGGAGTTTAATGTCCGCATTTTTCAGATGAAGACAGTTTCAAATTGGTTTTTATGATTTACCCAAGATCATTCAGAAGTGAATTCATTCCTTTTCACCTCTACCATTTACAATAAGTTTTAAGTTGAACATAGAAAATAGTTTTTAATTAAAAAATAGAATCAATTAAAAAATATTAATTAGTGGTACCAGCATCTTCACTCTCATGTGTCAGCACCACAGTTTGTGCTTTATTGTTACTTGATTTCCTCTTCAATATTGCCTACCTATAAGGTTGTTTGGAACTCTCATTAGTATCTCATCTAAGTCAAATGATTTGTGAATATTGAACTTCAAAAGAAATATCCCTTTACCTGACTTTAAATCAATAGTAGCATTGTCTCACTTTTTCATTATTTTCCTCGTGTCCAAATTCTCTCTCTTTATTTTTCTAGTTAAAAACCAATTTAAAAAGCATTTCAATAACTCTGCCATTATGGAATTCTTGTTGTAATAAAATTAATAATTTAATTTGTTGACATCAAATGCTGGAAGTCTGCTTGGCACCTTAATAAAAGTAGAAAATGATACCAATACGGCATCATGCCCTGATGACTATTCCAGTTCAAAACTGGGCAAACTCACCAAATGTCTGCAAAGTGAGTGATTGAAAATTAAAATTAAAAAAACCAAGAGTCACACAGGAAAGGCATTAGCTTTGCTCAGAATAATAATGGGTCATAAGGTTTGAGCTAAAGATGATAGATTGTGTGGAAAGGATAACATCATGTGTTTCTTTAAAGCTTCATGCTATTAAAATATTAGCACTAGCTGGACATAGTGCTGCATGCTTGTTATCCCAGTACTCAGTAAGCTGAGGCAGGAAGATCATACCAACTTCAAAACCAGACTGGGCCTCATAATGAATTCAAGACCAGCCTGAATTACATAGTGAAAATCTGTCTCAGAAAAAAACTAACACTTCACATGGACTTATAAAATATGTATGTTAACTCCTTCAAATATATCACAAAGAAATTGACATCCTGAGAGATATAATGAAATTCTTAATGCCCAATACTGATTAGAGAAACCTGCTGCTCAGAACACCTGATATCACACCAGGCAATGGCCCACCGTAATGTGTTTCCTTTACCATTTCCAGCATACTGAGGATCTGTTAACTTCAGGCATCTGGAAGTAACTAGTCTTAGAAACTAGTACATGGAGCAGAAGAGAGCAAAGTCTAGAGCCAAGTAGTTGGGGCCAGGATGAAGCTACAAATAGAGTACGAGATTAAAGTCAAGTGTGAACACAAAGCAGATTTAATAAGTGTCTTAGTGACCTTTTTCTCATTGCTGAAACAAAATACCTGACACCTAAAGGAAAAAAGGGTTATTTAGGTCAAAGTTTGTGGAGGTTTCAGCAATAATCATCTGGCAGGGTGGCAACACAACCAAGGGGTGATAGTTTGTGATAGCTGATGATAGCAAAAGCAACAAGAGAGAGCAAGACAAGCCACTTTCTGTCCCATTTATTGTATCTGTTGTACCAGAATTAGGATGGTGATAATCCAATCAGTAGAGTGATCCAGCAATCATTCGCCTTTAATCCCAGAACCTTTAGTCCCAGCATTACAATACCAGTCAATCACACACTCTAGACCTAGCCACCTCCCAAAACTCTGTGACCACCTGAGGTGTTGGCAGCCATCTAGACACAAACCATAACATTCCACTCCTGTGGCCCCAAAGACTCATGCATATTCATTTATATAAAAGACAGTCTATATCCCAGAGTTACCGAAGTCCTAACAATTTCAGCATTGCTGAAAAGTCTAATTCCAATGTCTCCTCATATTTAAGGCAAACTCTTAACTGTTTATCTGTACAAATGAAAAGAAAGTTAGACACTTCCAACATTTAATGGCACAAGATAGATATTCCCATTCCAAAAGTTACATATGGGGATACAAAGGAATAGACCAAAGCAAGTTTAAAATCCAGTAGTGAAAATATTATGTCCTGTAGCTTCATATGCAACATCTGAGATAATCTCTGGCAAGATGTAAACTCTAAAGTGTTTAGTGGATCCATCGCTGCAAAACTTCTTGTGGTTGTAGCTCCCATGACTTTTTTCTTGGGCCTGCTCTGCTTCCTCTTTGAAGTTTTCCTCAGATGATCCACATTCCTGGCTTCTCCAAACTTCTGGGGTCTCCACTGTACCTTTGGCTTTACACTCACAGTGTCATACACAACACACTGCTTGGTCTCCCAGGCCTTTTGAAATCTGGATGGTAGACTCCCTGACCCCACAACCCTTGTATTCTATAGGTACCTAAAACAAGCACCACTTGGATGATGCCAAAGTCTGCTGCTAGAAGGAGCAATAGCAGGCTTCCTGCTCTATTGACTTGTAGGGATCAGGTACCTGGTTCACTCAGTATTCTGAATCCAATTCTGAAGAACAATTTCTCTCTGCTGATGCCATTCTGAAACAGGGTGCTCACAGACTCTCTTCTCAAACAAATTTTTTGCAATGGAGGCTGAAAAAGGTAGAGTCTTGCTGCTTCATCTGATTCCCTTAGGCCACCTGTTCTATTATCCTGTTCTTTCTCAGCAATCAAAATCTCCTTTGTTATGTCTTTACAGAGCACAGTTTTACTGGAGCTTCGTTTCTGGCAACTAAAAACGTTTTAAATCATTCTGCTGGGTTCTTTGATCTTGATTTTCAACATAAATCTGTCTAAAAGTCCACAACAATAACCATGCCAACTGCTTTAACATTAGACTGTCTTGAAATTTCTTCTGCTGGATTTCACCCTTAATTAATTAAGTCACCCTTAATCTTAGTCTCAGGCAAAACCTGTAGACTTGAGCAATATGCAGACAAACTTTTTGCAAAGCAATAACACACATCATCTGAAAATCAACAGTCAGTGTAGTACTTCATTTCAGCAGAATACTCTGGATTCTTGTCTTCTTCTTTTGTTTGTTTGTTTTGTCTTTTTGAGGAATGGTCTTGCTATGCAGTTGAGGATAGCCTTGAGCTCACTTTTTAGGCCAGGATGGTCTTGAACTCACAAAAATTCTCCTGCCTCCATCTGCCAAGTGCTGGGATTACAGGCATGTGCCACCATGCCCAGCTCTGGGTTCTGGTCTTTATAGGCAGAGTTTTTACTAGCCTTCTAGTTTTCTGAGTTCCCCCAGACTCTCCCATACATTAGAGCTTACTGTGTCCCAGCCCTGTTTTTTCAGCTGACATCTCCAAATCATTCCCAACTCTTTCCACAAACCATTCCCAAAGGCTCCTGAACCATCTGGCCAGGTACAGTTACAGCAAAGGCCTCCTTCCTGGTACTGAATTCTGTGTTGGCTAATTTTCTCTAATTTCTAAAACAAAATACCTGACATCCAAAGTTAAAGATGGAAAGGCTTATTTAGCTCATAGTTTGTAGAGGTTTCAGTCCATAGTCAATTGGCTCCAAGGCAGGGTAGCATGGCAGAAGAGAAAAAGTTCATGGCCACAAAAGACAGTAAAAGAAACAATAGTGAGTGAGACAAGCCACTTTCTGTCTCATATTTTATCCAGTCTACTGGGATGGGGGCAGTGCTGATTCAGTCAGTGCAGTGTTCTAGTAATAATTCACCTTTAATCCTAGTACCCTTAATCCCAGCATTGCAGTATGAATCAATCACACACTATAGATTCAGCCACTTCCAAAAAAGAAAGAAAAGAAAAAATCTATGACTTCTTGAGATTTCAGGGAAACATTTAGACATTAACCATAACAATAACTTTACTCTTTGAGATAGGTCATAATCTAGTGTGACATTTTAAAAATAAAAATGGATGCAAAATAATAATTTTGTATTATTTTTAATCCCCTTAATTTTCTTCATAGACCAGTGCCTCATTAATTATTAGAAAGAAATGAGTTTCTTTTGCTTGGGAATATCCTAAATACAATTCTTATTTGTCTGTATTGCTGTTGGTTTACTGCCCCACCTACTAGTGCTTTCCTGTCAGAAAGTTGCTGTATTATTAAAATACTGCATAACACCTTCCTTTTTTTTTCTTCACAATGGCTAGGAAATTACTGAAGGGTGAAGTCATTCATTGTGTATTTGTTTTAAAATGTCACAAATTATTTGATCTCATATTTCTCTCCTTAAATGTGGAACATAGGGGTTGACTACTTAAAATGAATAGAATATGACAGAATTGAGCCATGTAATTTCTAAGATAACATTATAAAAGGTACGGTGATTTGCGGATTGTTGTCATGAATCACTTGCTCAGTGGAAAAGTCAACTGGTTATCAGTGATAGCAGTCAAAGAGACCACAGAGAGATTCACATGATGAGGAACTGACCCTCCCACCAGGGGTCACAAGAAAAACCCTCATAGAAACAAATTCTTATGCTTCAGCCAAGCACTCTGATTCTGAAAGTCCTTGCAAATATCTTGATTGCAGACTCAAGAGATGCTGAGTTGGACCACCTGATTAAACCCCTTTTAAATTTCTGAATCACAGAATCAATAACATAATAAACTCTGCTGCTTTAGGCATGAAGTTTTTGGATAGCTTCTTTTGATGCGATAAGTAACTAATACTCTGTGTTGCATATCAGTGCAATAACAGTGGCCTGGGAAGAAAACATACTCGCAAGATTCAAAATAGAAATGCCTGAGAATTGAATGGACAGGTCCTGTCCAGAATTTCTCAAATACTGAGTTACAGTTATGGTTTTGTCCCAGATAAACATTTCTTTCCAATTGTTTACCTAATATATATAGAAATGAAATGTAATCCATGAGTAATAGTTAATCCAGTTTCTATGTAAAAATAATCAGCTGACAGGAGCTTACAAAATATAATAGCTCACCAGTATTATTCTGAATTAGCAAAGCTGCATTTTAAAACAAGGATATATATATATATATATATATATATATAAAATCAAGGGAAAAATACTCAAACAGCTCAAACTTTGCATGGTAATTGCACACTATTTCTAGGCTTTTTAAAATTGAATTTACCTGTAATATTCTTGCCAAATAACATGCGTGAGTCTATAGGCACAGCTTTGAGTCACTTCTTTAAATTTAACTAAAGACAGAAATTTTAATTCAGTGAGTCCTAATTTTAAGCAAAGTGATATTATCTTGCTTCACTTAATTCTCTTTTGCTAAATTCTTTTAATTCCAAAAAACCACTTACCCTACAGGGTGATTGAGAAAGCTTTTCAAATGCTAGTTTAAAGCTTGGAAAATCAATGTTTATCTGGTCACTAACAAGTATACAGAGGTTGGTTTCTATTATCTTCCTTCCTTTCCCTTCTCCCTTTACCAAAGAGAAGAGGTACTGAAATCCCGACACACACTAAGTTATTAAAAACTATTACCATTTTAGGTCACATTAACTCACCATAAAAACAAGAAGATAAGAAAATTAGACTGATAACTCTTGATAAATGAGGAATAGAGGTGAAGAAAATGTCTTCATTGTTATCACTTGGGGAATGCAGCCAATGGAATGTTTTTTCATGATTCCAGGCAGAACTGAATTGTCTTAGGTTAAAGGAAAGTGCCACATTTCAAAAATCAGGAGATAACTACTCTGTTTTACATTAAGCCAAATATAAATCTTCTATATAATTAAAGAAAACATTCAAAAGGAATTACCTCTAACTTAAAATTGTGTGTCTTCCTCTATGATCAAATTTCTTCTTACTGTCTTTATGTGAAACTCATTACAGTATTGTTTTTTATTTCCTTAAAGAAAATTAATAGTATACTTGGACTGAATCTCTTTTAATTGGTTTTAGCTTGTTTAAAGTATTTTGAATTTTGTGTTTGGCTTCATAGATAACACTACTCATTACATCAATAATAGTTATCACCTTGATGCCTAATAGTTATTTTCAAGATCTGCCAAAAATCTCACATTTATTATATGATGAGATTCTCACTTAAAAATATGCATAAAATGAAATGTAGGAGGTTGTAATGTAGAATGAGCTAAGGTGAAATTGGACAAACCTTGTAGGTTAAATAAACCTACTATAACCATTATAAACATAGAAAAAGCTTTTAGTGCCCCCAAATCTTTCTTCCTTATCCATCTCATTCAGTCTCTTCACCACAACCCATCCTAAGACAGTCACAATCCTAGTTTCTACCTGTGTCAATTAGTAGACTTTGTGTGTGTGTCTTCTTTTGTTCTTAATGTTTTGTGATTCATTGACGCAATTGTGCATACCAGTAGTTTATTCTTTTATTGTCAGTTAGTATTCCAAAGAATGAATATATCATGGTTTATTTACACATTCTTCTGATTCACAAATGAATTGTTTAAAGTTTGGTTCTATTTTGAATAAAGCTGACAGGAATATTTTGACATAATTCTTTGTGTGGACATGCATTTTCATTTATCTTTTGTATATATAACTAGGACTAATATTGATGGGTCATACAATAGCTATAAATTTACCTTTTCAAGAAACTGTCAGATAGCACTGTAAAGAAATTGAACTAATTTCTACTCCTACCACCAACATACAAATGTTCTGGTTGCCCTGTATCACTGGAAACTGTTATTTTTTGTTTTAAACTGAGATTTTAAAAACATGTCTCAGAAGTTTGGGGAAACAAATAGAGAAAATCCGGTTATAGCTTTTGAGAGACTGGTCTGTTAGTTGCGTTAAAAAAATTTTGTAATTTCAAACAACAGGAGATGGAGAAATACAGTATAAATTTAATTGGCTACTGGCGCTCTGTAAAGGAGATTGTGAAAGAAACATTTGACCTAATGGTCTAAAATCTTCAAATAAGTCAGTGCATCATGTTCTTTCTTGAAAACTTACAGAGAAATTCACCATTTAAACTTACTATTGATTCAATTAGTCACATAATTTAAATGTGTTTCACAGTTATGGAAAATTTGGAGGATGAAGGAAGGGAGAGGATAAAAGACTGTAAGCCTTGATGCTCTGTATCACAACTTTGTGCATCCACACAACCAAACATGGAAATTCTCTAGCTACATGAATTGTGAATTCTATATATATATTCAAGGAAATATGTATGTATGTATTCTGCTATTTATACAATATGCAAGATTTTCACAGCTAGTGGATAACCCCGCTACTGTTTTCACAGTGTCAGTAGACATTTGATGTCTGTGACTGCCTCTGGTTTTTGAGTTACAAAATCTTGCCTACTTCCATGTTTAGATAATTGTGATGATGTGGTATAAGCAATGTGATGCTAGGAAATTCAGTACTGTTGTAAAGGTCCTTTTTCAAAAAAAATGGACTTGGCTGCAGTTCTTAGTATAGTCCATGAATACTCAGCTATTTTGCAGCTTATAAAGTGTAAGGTATGACTTTCTAAATAGTTTTCTCTTTTTTAAATTAAGCAATGCAAGACTGAAAAATATGACCCATTTGTAAGGAAAGAGCCCTTATATGAATGCCTTCTTAAGTAATGAAAAGTAAAAGTTCAAGTATTATGTCTTTTTTTATTTATTTTTGCAATATTATACTCTGACTAACGTGTTAAGACAAAAGGAAAACTGAAAATAAGTATCAAGAAAGACAGAGACTTCACAGCTACAGGAGCTGCCAGGAATGGGCATTCATAGCTTGTGCCTTTCGATTAGAAGAAATGAGCAAAATCAAGAAGAAATGGGAATGCTAAAGAAGAAAGTCAATTATGCTAATTGGATTTAGCAAAAATTGTGATGAAAAATGGTTGGAGAACAACTATAATGATCCAATAAGAGGAAATATCAGAAATTTGTGCAATTATGGTGGCTCACTAATAGGTTTGGGCAGGAGAGAGACAAGTCAAAAAGTGATGGCTTAGAAATTATTTCTTTTCAGCTAATTCCTAAAGGTCTTGGACATGTACCAAAGTTGGGTGTATTACAACTCCCAGTGTAGTGACTGTGTGTAACTCAGAAATTAAGAATAAATGTGTGAAATGGAGGGAAGGATACAAGACTCATGAGTACCACGTAAGTATTTTATCACAGATACAGAGAAAGACAGAAAGCATGGAACTTTTGCAGTGAATGAAATAAAGTGGTAAAAGTTTGGAGTATAGAAGTTAAACCACTGAACTTATTTATAGCCTTGTATATTCAAAGGCGCCACAATTTTGAGGGAGCAGCACTATATTTTATGGGTGTCATTTTTGAAGTATACACACACTATGCAAGCAAAATAAACTGAAGTGAATATTTAGAGGCAGAAATTTGAATAGTAATAGCATGATGTAGAGTTAGTTTCCAGTGTAAGTCTCCTCATGGGAAAGTTCCTGACCTAGAATCAGAAAAAGAAGTCAAGTTCTGAAATAAATGAACCGTAGAAAAGTATAGATTGTCCTTGAATCTATTCCCCCTTACTTGAAGTTTTCTTCCTGTGAAGCTAAACATGACATCTAATCAAGAAAATTAATATGACTACTACTGGAGAGGGAAGGGAAGTACTGATTAGCATATTTTCTAGTACAGGACACTGGAAAATCCCATAACAGGTGAAGAACAGATCACTTAGGCTGGCTTGATACTTGGGAACATGTCTCTGCTTTTGCAGAGAGTCGCTATTTGGTTTGCAAGTAAAATTATACTAGAAAATGTTATTAACTCATATTCAGATTACAGTCATACAGAAACTGGTTCTGTTTTGAGGTAGGGGTATTATATTTATCAGCATAAAAAACATCAGAATCTTAAAATACAAGAGTTAAGTGTTACCCTAGATGAGATACATGGAAAAAAATCAGTAAAGGCAAGTTTTGTACCTGAGTCAGGCTGTGTCCTAAACAGGATGAGGATTATCTGAAAACTGTGAATTTTGATGGTCAGTAGGAGCTGTCATTAAGTCACAGGAAGCTATTTGGTATCCAGCAGAGATTCAGAGTCTGTTGTTCTGCAAGTGGGCTGACCCATTTAAGCTTCCATTTGCTTGACAGATACCCATGAAAAAAAATTGCTAGTTGGACAGTGGAAAGGAATAAAAAAGTAGATCTGAGAGGGATATGATAATTTCTTGTTTCTGGATTTTGAACTTGGAGACGGTGAGTTGGCATGAAGAAAATGGTGGCTGAACTATGTGAAACTCTTTGAGATTTGCTCATCTTTGAAATGTGCTGTGAGCATGCCACACTGGAAGCAACAGTACACCAGCAGGGTACCAGCAGGACAGAGCCATTGTCTCCCAGCAAGGACCATCTTGGGAGTATGCCATCCCCAGAGGAAGAAAGCCAATTCGGGAACATACTTTAGATTCCTTTGATTTCTTAAGAAATGCATAGAAAAGGAAAATAGAGATAAAAGTTGTACAGATACTGAGGAAGGGGTTCATCAAAACACTTTCATTAGGCACTATATCACAACACCTAGCAATCAGCCATAGCTGCTTATACCAACGGCCTATTTTCAGAATAAATTGCTGAATCTTATGATTTGTAAATTTTATAGAATTCTAAAGTAACAAGCGGATATCTCATTTTTAGACACAAACCGTAATTCATGTTGTTACTCTAGCTATGACATTTCAGTCTTACAGACGTCATGTTTCTGTTCTACTACCAAGTAAGATGGAATGAAAAAAAATAAGGTCCACTTCACTGTTAAAATCACCCACTTTCATTGTTTCCCAATTTAATATGTATGTGCACAGAAACTAGCCAATGGAACATTTTCCTATTGATTAGGCCCATCTACATCTCTTTACCATGTGATGTATATACTACACTGTATGTATCTACACATACATCTTTAAAAATATTCTTAAGTCTGCAATACATTGCTGGTCACATTTTCTCTACCTTCTCCAGCTACAAAATCCCTTTATCTTTCAATAGAAAGTTTTGCTAAGAGAGGAGATGGCAGCCGTCACTCAGTATCTTTTGCTTTCACTGGGGGATGAGGGAGGGCATATTCATTCTTTCTAATACTATACTGTCATCCTGACCTCTGGAAAATCTGAAACAAGTCAATTTGTCTTTCCAACTTCAAAATATTAACTGAGTTATCACAGATCAGGTATTAACATAGTATCAGGTAAGATTTTATTTGATATAGCTATTACATGAAACTTACTCAGAAAACTGTTTTCACTAGGACACTGAGAAACAAACGAATAGCAACTTAATGAGAATATTGTGTGTTCTTAGGGAGTCTATTCTCTCTTGGCAGGTGGCAAAGTTGGGACTAGAAAGCACTGCTTCACTCAGTCCTGTCACAGAAGATGTTCTGTCACTGATTAAAGAGCTGCATGTCTTCTTTAGTCACAAAAACGCTTCATGCAGTAACCTTGTTTCTGTCTTAATGGATTCAGGCAACATAATGAGAGCTACCAATGAGGGCATGAAGGGATTTTTGAGAGACAGAAAGTGTCACTTCTCACTTACTCACTAATGGCAGTGCCTCCTGGACTGAGTGCACCCTTTTGGGCAGAAATGGAGGAGTCATGGAAAATACATCTGTGTTCGTTCTTTCCTTCAAATGCAGCAGAAACAAAACTGAAAGGAGATACATTTTTTTGTTAGAGAAACCAAATACAACTTGTGTAGTTTAGCTTCATCAGTGCTGTGAGATGATGTAAGATCAGAGACAGAAGTGGCATTCTTTTAAATATGCAGAGCATAGTCTACTTTTCAGAATCTATTTCTAATGTTAAGTTGTCCAAACCTCTCCATATCCTTGATAGTTGATAGGTCATTTGCCTGTTAGTGTTATAGATTGGGAACACACAGCTCAGGGGATTTACATGGTACCTGAAAGAGACACTATGAATGAATGGCTGAAGTAGAATCAGAACTGAAGCTTCACAAATATTCATTGATCATATATATATATATATATATATATATATATATATATGATAAATTAATACCTGCCATAGTCAAGCTGTGATGCATGCAGGAAAAATAATTGTACCATTCAGGGATAGTCAGAAAAAGAAGAACTGAGTTACTGTGAGTGCAATTTTATTCTGTCTTTTGCCAATTTGAAGAAGCAACTAATTCATAAACTATATGGTGAGCACATTTAACTGTTCTAGGAGTTTTCTCATGCTTCATGAAAACAGAGATCATAACTGGGAAACCAACTGTAAAATTAAAAGAACTAGATGTTGCCAATAAAGACTATCATTTCAGGAAAATAAATTTGTTTCTTGGAAACTGTTCTTGAATATATGCTTGAGGTGCCCACAAGAAAACTAATTCATCCGAGAAACAAATTGATCTTGCTTCACTGGTTTATATGAACAGAGTAAAATACACACCAACAGGTTATATCATCACTTAATAACTCCTTGTTCCCTATAATGAATCAATAGCAAGATCACTTTGAATTATTATATTTTGAAATCATGCACCAAGTATCCTAGTACCATAGTATCAAAACCAAATTATGGGTATCACTAAGAAAATCTTCACAGCTAACTGAATTAAGGCAATCATTGCATATGTCACCCTTTACCTATCATATTTAAGAAATATGTTTCTTGAAGCTTTTTGCTAATATATTTGTATCACTAATGTGGAGAAGAAATAAAAGTACAGAAGTTGATATTTTAGTTGGCATTTTAAAATGGGTCTTTTTACTCTATGAAGATATTTTATTGGTTCTTGCAATAGGAAAAGGGACAAATCATTGTAAAACCAATTCTCTTAAACCTGGAGCTCTTCCCAATGTGGTTGCAAAAGTTACCCGCAAATTTTTCTTAAAATGCTGAGAGGGAGGGGAGGATTTGCAGATTGCATTTTTTGCTTTCCCTGTTCGTAAAAACTGTTTTGTGCAGCTCTGTGTATGCACTAAATTTGGGGCCATCACCGAAAACAATGGAGTGAATCTTAGAAGGCTTCATACTGTAAGGTTTCTTCTATAGTCTTTTCCTTTCTGTTCTCAAGGCCCTACAGCAAATACTGCTTGACTCACTGACATGAGAACAGTCCTCTCTTCTGGGAAGGGGCTGATCTTTCTAAATTATTAATGCAGTAGAGGGCAGGGCATATGTTGTCTCTGTGTATTTTAGGGAAAATGTTTAATAAGTAAACCAACAATAAATGTTCACCCTGTGAAGAAGGTTCAAATATCAAAGATAGCAATTAATGAGCTCTTTAAAACAATCATTTTTAACTCTAAAAACTAGTGGCAAATTTTAAATATTCATTGAAATATATTTCTTTATGAAAGTTATCTGGGGAAATAAAACTACTATTTATTTAAAAACACATTATACAGTATCCCACTTTTGTTCCTTTAAGAGAGATATATTTTAATTTGGATTTATTACACATTCAAAATTTACAAATTCAAAATGTAATTTATATGTTTGGTTAGGTAGCATGTTTTAGAGTTACAACTATAATTTTTAACTATGTCAAACAAATCCCAAGAAAAATGGTTGTGCTTATGTCATATTTAAATAAATTTAAATAAATTATTTTAACCATGAATATACTATTATAAAATTGTACAATCAAGATACCCCTCAAAGTCGATTTGTGAAGTGATTTCTCATTATTTTTCTATAAAATGATGAATGTGCCCTTTACCCCCTAGAGAAGCATTACTGTGAAATATTTTGCATGTTCCACACGTTAGTTATATAAATAACTAGTATTCAAAGATTCATATTGTCATGTACAGTTAATATTAATGCCTTCAGAAAAAGGATAGCCTGTAACATTTTTAGAGCCTTTTTTCTTACTGCAATATTTGTTTTAATTAATCTATGGGAACTACTGAAAATAACTACCAAGTTTTAAGTAATTTTTAGAGGCAGAATAATATTACTGATCCATAAATTCATTGACAGATTTTAAAATCCAGAGTTAAAAGAGTTAAAGCTAGGGAGGAAGCATCTAATGCAAAGTGTCACACTACTGAAGTTCAGAAGATTATCCCTAACAAAGCATTGTCATTGACATGGAGTGCAGATCCATCTGGCTTCTCCAGGACTATTAAGCAATTTCAACACAGACTGTGTCCTTAGCCAAGAAAAAGGAGTTTCCTGAGGATGACTCCAGTTCAAGTTTAGTTTTGAAATATGTTTTAACTGAGTGGAACTTTGTGCTGAGAGGATGAGTAAAAGTTATTTATCCCAGTGTGGTTAGGCTTCTTTGAAGATTTCATTCTTTTATTCACTTTCTGTCAGAAAGTCTATGCTGCAGATGTGAGGCTATTTCTAGATAAGGATGTGGTTTTGTACATATCAGCTCTAGGCTTTTGGAAACCTCCTTTCTTTGTTATTGAAAGACTGAACATATAGATAGTCACTGGACTGTGTAATAAAAGTACAACTGTGACACACAAACTGCAGCAGCCAGCCAGGAAACCAATCCAGTAAGCCAAGAAGTAACTCTGAGAACAACTGTCCCCCCATGGCCCTGACTAGATAAATATTTGGCAATTCCCATACTTTTTGTCCTAATTTGCAATTTAGAACCAAGTGGAGAAAACCAACTCCCAAACTTACCCCTAGGATGCCCTACTTCTTGCTAGCTCATGTATTAGTCACATTTCCATCACTGGACATGATACTGGTTACTCAAACCCAAAGGTGAGATTGGTTTAGCTCACATTTTGAGGAATTTTATGGGTGGTTGGTACCAGGGCAGAGATGACATAGTGCAAGGTATAAAGCTTTTTAGTTCACAGTGACAGGGAAGCAGGGTAGGGAACAGTACCACAAGGGAATAGGCTAGGAACCATAGATAGTATCCAAGGTCATACCTCCATGACCCACCCAAACACATCCACAAGTTTGTGTTACTAATTTGATATTTCTTAATCCATTGAAGTTTACACACAAGATTAACAGTCACAGTTGTCTTACAGCTTCTCCACTCAACCAGCTCCATTGTGTATATATGATGCCGTCCTATTTCATCACAGTAAAATTTCCTCATTCTTTTGCCTGCCTTTTGAGTTTCTGCCAAAAGGCAATTGACAGTGGCTTCCTCTACTATGGTAGTTCTGCATAAGTAGCATTTTTCATGGTGTCCTTTGATTTTCCTTTACGTACACACCTATGATTCACAATCTAGTAGTATGATTCAGAATTAGAAGCAAAACAAGCAAACAAAGTGTTCATAATGATTTGGTGCCATCCCGTAGACATACAAATCTGCCTTACATTTACACATGTTCATATTCAACAGAGTGAGGAAGATGTCAACTGTAACTCTAATTTTTAACCATCAGGATATTTTTGTGGTGTTGCTCAATTTTAAACCAACAGTACCTAACACAGTGAAAATTTATGATAATTAGATTTGCTACTCTGTGAGGAATATACAGGAAGACAGAAAAGATAATCTACCTTTTAGAAGCTGCTGATATAAAGAGTGGTTGCATTATAAAAAAGACTATGGAACCTGCCTATGTGATATGAAGTAAACAAGGCAAGTACTTGAACTACTTAAGCAGGAAACAATTATTTTCTTTGCTTAAGGTCAGGAAGATTTCATGAAAGAATCATCATTTGTTTTGGGCTATACCAATCTGCTTGGCCTGGAAGCCAAATAACACTTTTCTTATTGTTATTGGTTTTGCTACTTTTCTGTTGCTGTCTAATTATTTGCATTTAAAATCTCATTAATCTAGAATTAACATTTTAATTGATGCAATTCTAAAACATTATGTAGATTTATAATTTGTCCCACATTTAGCAAAAATTTTTGTACATATTTTTGTAATGTCTGTTGAAGCAGTTTTTGTGTTGAATATATTTCTTTTCTTTTCATGTATGTTTGTGTGTGTGTACATGTATGGTGCTTAAGTGACGAATATTTCCCTATTGAAGCTAGTTTTTCAAATACCCAAAGATTTTTATAAAATGAGGCCTATTTTCTGATTTTATTATCTTTGCCTCACTGCATTGTCCTTCTGTCAAAGTTCATCAAAGCCAAAAGCCCTTGAAATGGATTGAAAAAGCAGGTTGAAAAAGAAAAAGTAGCAGGAATTTTTATTCAGTTAAATTAATAGTACAATCTTGGGGGCTTCTGGCTTCATCTATAGGCATAAAAGCTGTAAATAATTCTGTTGTAACTTTTGTTAGAAAAAAATCACTGGAAAAATAGCAAATTAATGACACCTAAATCATCAGAGAAATGAAAGTGAAGAGTGAACAGCTAACAAAAAAGAGAAACAGGCGGAAGTTCAACAGATCGAACTTAGTGATATACAGGCTTGTTAGGGAATTTAAGTGAGATTTTGAAAGCTAAATGTTGAGCTTGGGCCACTGAGAGAATATGGAGCCCATGTAGAGTCCACACAATCTTGTAGCATTTTGCTTACTCCACCATGTCACCAGAGGCCAAAATGACAGATTTGAGAGGATTCAAGGACTCCATCATGCTCACAGTGATGGAAGAGACTACCAGCTCTTGCTAGAAGCCTGGCAACACCCATGTCTTTAGGAATAAAAGCTTTTATATGGAGAGAGAAAAGCATTAAAACTGTAGCGTAAGTGTAATGAATGTTATCTAACTTTTCTCTAGGTGTTGTGTTGTGAATGTTATCTAACTATGAAAGAGGGGCAGAGGCCAACTATATAGATCCCTGCACACTCATTTGCTCTAGCTCTACCTAAGAAGGAAGATATCCAATCTACGAGGAAATTATATCAAGTATATCTGTAGCCGAAAAACACTGGCAGACCTGGATGGCTGTTAAGGAGCAGATACAAAGGCAACTACTTAAAATACATCAGATTAATTTCTTCTAAGGACAAAACAGAATATTTCTGAGCATTACATGCATAAAAGGCATGTTCACAATGACTACCTAAAATGAAGGCTTAATGTGGTTGTCAGCTAATACTCTCACTCTCATACTGTTATGGGTTGAAAACTTGTGGTCAACTTAATGCCAGCTATATTACATCAGCATGGCGCTGAGCATAGATGTTCCACCTGAGGAAAGTTGCCAGCATAAATCGAGATGTGGAGAAGGAGAAGCTATTCATGTTAGTTGCATTAAAGTGTTGAGGCGTTGTGGGTTCTCATATGACTTACTGTTTGAGCCTTGGTTCTCCTGGAGAAGCTCTGGCCCTCACATAGAGCATTGCTTCCTGGCTCTGGAGAGGAAGAAGTGTGCAGCTTGGTCTCCAAGATGAACTCAAGCTGGCTTCTTGGCATGTACTCGACTGTGCTTGTCATCGGAGCAGCTCCCGGCCTCTGTGTCACTGAGGATGGCTGTGGTGCTTTCAGGACAGCCCTGATGTTTGTTGTGAATGTGACTTCTTGGTTCCAGCATAGAACCCTCAACCTACCAGCACAGCTCCTTCTTCACCCCGCTGGCATAGACTTTCTGGCTTCCATCGCTGACCTTTGGAGCTTCCCACCAAGGATCCATAAAAGAGACTGGCATGAGTCCTTCTTGTGGGCTCTAGACCTCCAGTTGAACTCGTAGGAGGCATTTTTGTGAGCAATGGGTCTTCGTTTGGACTCATGTGGGACATTACTGTTGGGATTCAGGCCCTTGGCTAAATATTCTGTCTTTAGCAATGTAGATAGATTTCCTGCATTTTCTTGTGTAACACTGGGTGACCATCATAAAAATATTATAAATTCCATGTCCTGATTTGAATTGTTTTCTGTACAACCCTGACTACAACACATACTGTACATGATCAGGCATCAAGTAAAATTTACTACATAGAACATCTGGTAGAAATGGAAAGTACAGACTATCTCTGGGAAGTGGTACAAAGACAGGACCAGAAACCAGGTCCTGTAAAAAAAAATTTGTAACTGTAGAAATCAGAAGCCTTTGTTATTCTGAAAACATACATAACAACATTGAATATGAAGCCCATATAAACTCATAGGTACACAGATCCCACCATTAAAGACCTAGCAGAAGAAATGTTATTCCTTATGTTGCAGTATCCACATATACAACATACATAGCTTTGAACCCATATACATGCACACAGAGCATGAAGCATATGGAAAAGCAAGAAAAAATCAAGAGAAAGCAAATGCTAGAATTACAGAGATTTGAAAATAACTATGATTAAAAAGTTAAATATTTTAAAACAATAGGTGAATAACAATATTATGGCAAATAAACTGTCAGTGGAGAGATAGAACTCACAAGTACAAGAATACCAAATAAAAATTCTAGGAATCAAAATTCAAATAAGACAAATAACTTTTTTAATGTGCTCAGTAGATTTGATACATCAGAGGAAAGAACTGTAGACCATAAATATAGGTCAAGTATATTATCATTTGAAATACAAAGCTAAAGAAGAGAAAAGAAAATCACATAGAACAGAACCGTTGGAGCTTATGGGACAGTATAAATCTATTTAACATATGTGTAATTGTATTCCCAGAAGGAACAGAGAATATTGAAAGAAAGAAAAATAAGGAAACAGTGGCTCAGATCTTCCAACAATACTAACATACACAAAACAACAAATTCAGGAAGTTCAAAAACAAAGGAGGATAAATACCAAGGTTTGCTCCATTCAAACTAATGATAAGAAATATAAACATAAAATCTTGGAAACCAATTGCAAAGACTGAGGGTTGCTTATTAACTACAGAAGAGAAAAGGTAATACTGGAATTTGCTATAGCAACGTCTATAAACACAAAGGCATTTATTTAAACTACTGAAAGACAATGTTGACTTATAATCTTATAACTGGTGAAAATAACCTTTAAATTGAACGCAATAAGCTATAAAAATTTCTATATCACTACCAAATGAGCCTTATTCTGAATATGAAAGCATGTATATGTAAAAGTTAATTATTAAAATTCATGCTAGTAGAATAATGAAGAAAATATTATGACTTATTTAGTAAACAATAAAACATTTGACAAAAATCAAGTAAATGTTCATAAAAATGGTTTTAAAAAGAATACAAGGAAAGTTCTTATATTTGACAGAATATCTTTTAAAATTTTTTATGAATGTTACTAAAGAAATGGAGAAAATGTTGACTTTAATGATTTTTGTAACGAATGGAATGCATAAGAATAAAGGGAAAAGAAATTATTTGTAACTACTATGTTTAAATTTATGTTCCTCAACAGTGCCAATTTAAAAATTCTAAAATTATTATATAGATATACTGAAATCACCAATTAAGTGAACATTTAGTATATTATGGAATCAAAGTGTCTTCATGGAAGAAAGGAAAGTCACAAATATCCATGAGGGGAATCTGGAATCAGGTATTAGACTGTAGTCATCAGTATGAACTGATGTTTAGAGAGATGGCTGCTACAGAAATATTTGCAGATATATAAATGTGCTCTTGTTTATTTTTTCAGGAGAATTCAAGAGGAAAGAAAAAAACTCAAATGTTGATTTGTGCCTCATTATTTAAAGATAAAAATGAAGATCTCATGAAGTAATGGTTGATTCTAGGACTTTAAAGAAAACTATGCTAGTAAAGTCCAGCACATCTTGACACATTCAATACTTGTAAGTACTCTCAGCAAATACTAACAAAGAAATTCCTTAATTTAATAAAAGGCACTTGCAGAAGAAATCATAATCTAACTTCATGTTTAGTGATGAAAGACTAAACATTATCCCCCAAAAGTCATGAACAGAGATTTTCTCATTCATTGCTCTTTGCACAATCATACTGGAAGTGCAGCCAGTTCAGTCAGGCAGTAAAAGCAAAAGAGTTCAATAGGAAGAATTAAATAAAATTCTTTTATAGATAACTTTTTAATAGATAACATTTTATATTTTTATACATAACATTTTAATAGTTTTATTTGTGTGTTGTGCATTTTTGTATGTGTAAGATTCCAAAGAATTCTGAAAAAACTCCTATATGCAAGTTAGTTTAGGAAACTTGTTATGTATGAGGGCAATATACTAAAGTCAATTTTATTCTTATATAAAAGCAATAAAAACTAGATTTAGAAATAAAATCCAATACAATTTACATGAAAATCATAAAAAGAGAAATATTTAGGTATAAATCTAACAAAATGCTTATAACATCTTGATAATAAAATCTATTAAGCACTGCTGAAAGGTATACTGTGCTCATAGATTTAAAGATTCAATAGAATAGGATGTCCCTAACTGGAAGTAAAGATTCATCACCTTTCTAATCAAAATCTCAGAAAGCTTTTATGTATATATTGACAAATACTAAATCTGTATAAAATTTAAGTTAATAAAGTAGGCAAAACAATTGTGAGAAAGAACAATATATGAAGAATTCACACTATGTAATTTTTTTAAAGAGGGTAAAATTAAACAGAACAAAACAGATTATAAGGTAACAATCAATGTAAGAGACACAAATTTCAAAGCAAGACCACTGGAAATCTTCATTGTCTATCATATTTTCTCTTGTTTTCTTCCAAATAGTTGTCCATATCTTCACATACAATGAATTTATACAAAACAAAATAGTATAGAACTAACCAAAACAAGATGATGAAGGCATTTTAGGTCTTCAAGACCAGACAATAGAGAAGTCAATGATGGTTGCCGTAATGTCTCTCATTCTCTTCAAAATAGCTATCCACACTTCATGTATGTTGAAATTAAACAAAACAAAATAGACTAAAATCACTCTGAAAAAAGAATAGTAGTATTGCTGAATTTCACAGCATGACACTATGGAATCAGCACTGGGTACCTTAGTGTTTCTTTTTCTTCAAAGTAGCTGTTCATTTCATCATACATTATATTATTGATTCTCATAAACTTTTCAGAAGTTCTATGTATGCATGAGTCTTTACATGCATACCTATTCTTTCTGTATTAAAGGGAAAAGCAAAACAAACCAAGATAAAACAAAACAAATTCCTAGAAAAAGGGGAAAGAAAAAAAACGTATAAACAACAAGAGCAAAGAGTCCAGAACACTGACAATATAGGCCTTCAAAACAAGGTGGTATGAGCATAACTAGGGTTGTTATTTTACATAATGATCTTCAAGAGTTCCTCAGATCACTATGCAATAATATGCATCATTGTTCCAATCCTATGAATGTTCACTATTTTGTTCCAAAAACTTAAGAGTTTCTAGTGCAGCCATCTTATCTATCCCAAGTGTGTTTTTATAATTTTAGACATTTTTTTCTTTTCCCTTCTTTTTTATTTTTTCTCATTTTCCCTGAGATATTATTTTTCCCCTTTAAGCAGATTCTTGAGCTTGCAAGATGGCTGACTGAGTGGCAGCACGATAAGAGAGCCTCTCTGAGGAAAAAATAAAAATAAAAACAACTCAGATACCAGAATCTGGCAACATGGAGAAAGCCAGACAAAAGGAGAGGAATTCTCACAGCCCAAGAAGAAACTGAGGAAAAAGAAAAAAAAATGAAGGAAGAAGAAAAAGAAGCATGGACAGAGGGCTGGAGCTGGGCAAGCCCCGATCTCTGTACTGGCACATCTTAGAGTCAGGTGACTCATGATTGAGCTGAGATCATGACCCTGCCAAGAGCAGGGGTTGGTGAGCTCCAGGCCCTTGGCTGAAGGAGGCACTGAGACAAGGAGTGGAAACAACCAGTCGAGCTGCATGAACTTTGGTGAGTGATGGGAACTGGATTCCTCAGCCATCAGCTGGGAGGACTGGCTGGGTGACATTTTGGAGTTGGGCAGGGCCGGCTTGCATCAAAACCAGAGGCAGCATCCGCTGATGACTCCTAGTCCAAAGCAGATTTGTGGGATCTGCTCAGGCAGGGCCACTCCCCTGGTTGAAATCCAATAGCCAGGGAGAGGCTCTTCTGGGCCAGTGGGTTCCCCAGGGAACACACAAACTTGTTGAAGCATAAACTGGTTGACTGGCATAGGGGGAGGAGCCAGCTCTCAGCGTGCAACTCACAGATCTGCTGCAGACTGAGGGGCAGTACTTCCCTAGCAAGTGCACTGCAGAAAAACTATAAACAAAACGAAAGGCCCAGAGACCTCCACCACCCACCCATCTGAAGGGGGCCGAAAACATGACAAGACAGAGAAAGAGCAAAAGGTCCCCAACTGTGGAAACAGGAAAAGTGAATTCAACAGAGGTAAATGCAGAGGAGGTTGAGAGCAGCAAACCTGTAATGTCAGAGACAGCCTCATTGGAAATAAAGAAATACATCTGTGACCTCATCATCAAATTTAAATCTGAAATTCTAACTCAGGTGAAGCAAGATATAGGAAGATTGATAAAAGAAGTCCTGGGTAATCCTCAAGTAGACACAAATGAAAGAATAGAGGAAACCAGAGAAAGGAGAGAAGCCTTTGATGAAGAATATAAACAATATCTAGAATATATGAAACAGATCCAAAGAGAATATCAGGAAATTAAAAACTCCATTGAAAGCTGGCATAACCTTTTAACAAAAACTAAAGACAAACTTTCAAAACTTGAAGATAGATTTGCAAAGTATGATCTTGAAAGGAAAGATCTCTTAAAAATAACAAGGAACCAGGAAGCAATGATACAATGGCTAGAAGATGACAGGAGGATTTATAACCTAAGAATAAAATATGTGAATGAAGATGCAGTGACAAATACAAATGAAATAAAAAGTCTATTCATAGAAATAATTAAGGAAAACTTCTCAAACATAGGTAATAGAAATGAAGTTCAGATAAATGAGGCATATTGAACTCCAGCCAACTACAACCAAAACAGATCTACACCCAGACATATAATAATCAGGATCCCAGAAATCCATCACAAGAACGGAATATTAAAAGCAGTCAGAGAAAAGTAACAGGTTACCTATAAAGGAAAACTCATCAAAATCACAGCAGACTTCTCAATGCAAACCATCAAATCAAGAAGAGCTTGGAGTGAAATATTTCAAGCCCTGAAAGAAAATAACCTCCAACCCAGAATGATGTACCCTGCAGAACTGTTTCTCAAAATTAATGGAGAGACAAGATATTTCCACAACAAAGAGGAACTGGGGGAGTTTGTGACCACCAATCCAACCCTGCAAAGACATTCTAGAGAGAGAGAAGAAAATCACCAGGGTTCCAGGAATAATGGCAGAAAGACCTCAAAGAAAGGGGCAGACAGTAGAATGAAGGAGAAAAGTAAACAAATAACAACAGAAAAATAACATGGCAGAGATAAGGCAGAGAAGATTGGTTATATCACTGTTTTATCTTGACTGATTTTATTGGAATCTGGTATGCTTGAGAGTGTCAAGTCTGAGAGTAGGGGCAACTACTCTGAAGATAACAGGATTCAATAGGATACCCATTCTGGTTTGATTATGAACTGCCTTTGAAGTCCTATAATGTCTCCAATGTTTAGATTTTATTAATAGTGCAAAGCAATGCTAAATTTATATTATATTTGACGATATAGACAATTTTATTGAAAATAACAAGAGACATCATAGTGACTACTGTAGATCACCTAGTGTTGTGTTTTTGTATGTTCTTTTCATTTTGTGTTTCTCTAGGAATTTGTATTGCTGACTTGTTTTGATTTGTTTCTCCTTCTAATACAGAAAGGCTAGGTATATGTGTAGAGACTCATACATGTGTAGAACTCCTAAGTAGTTTACGAGAATGGATTATAGTTATTGTAAAGAAGAAAAAGGAAAAGAGAGTATTCTAAAGGATATAACTGCATGTATGTTTGCGTGTGGAATTAATAACCATGTTGCTAAAGTTTTAGTTGGATGAATGAGCAAAACTGACTGCAGTCTCACTGTTTGGATGTCCACTTTGTGGACTTTACTTTTGTAACTTGAACAACTGCATCTAAGAAGAAAGTATGTAATTATCAACTAGTGATTTTTTACTGGTTACTATTTTTGTTTTTTTGTTTTGTTTTGCTTTTGAGATTTTGTATTGTTTCTACCCTCTTTCTGTTTCAAAAGTTTTTCTTTAAATTAAAAAATAAATTAAAAAAGCAAGAGGAGGAAAAGAAAGTGCTCTAAAAGAGATAACTGTATGTATACTTAAGTGTATAGGATTGCTAACCTTGCTATTAAGTTTTTGTTGGATTAGTGAACAGAACTGTTTGCAGCCTCACTGTTTGAATGTCTGCTTTGTATGCTTTAATTTTGTAACTTGAACAACTATATCCAAGAAGACAATATGTAATGTATCAAATAGCGATTTCTTACTGTTTATTTTTTTTGAAATTCTGTACTGTTTCTACCCTTTTTTCTGTTTTGCTTCCCCCCTCTTTAAACAACAAAAAAAACCATATTCTTATCCTTTCAATGTAATTACTGAATTTTTTTGTATCTTACATACTCTAACCATTTCTTACACTAGGGAGACTATGTGGTATTTACACATGTGAGTTTGATTTATTTCACTTATGAGTGTGGTCTTGAGTTGCAATCATTTACTTATAAATATCTCAATGTGATCATTTTTTATAGCAGAGTAGTACTCCATTGTATAAAAATACCATATCTTTTTTATCCATTCCTCAGTTGATGGGCGTTTAGGTTGTTTCCAAGATCTGGCTATTATAAATTGTGCTTCTATAAACATGGGTACACATATATAACTGTGGTATGTTTTCAGTTCTTCTGGAATATTCCCAGAAGTGGGATAGTTGGTTCAAATGTTACCTCCAATTACTGCTTTTTGAGGAATCTCCTAACTGACCTCCATTGTGGTTGCACTAGTCTACACTCCCACAAACAGTGCCGAAGAGTTCCTTTTTTCCTGCAGCATTTCCAGCATTTGTTGTTAGTAGTTTTCTTGATCCTGGCCATTCTTTCTGGAGTGAGATGAAACCTCAATGTTGTTTTAATTTGCATTTCTCTAATGACCGATGATGATGAACATTTTTTCATGTATTTATTTGCCATTTGTATTTCTTCATCTGAGAACTGTGTATTCATCTCAGATGCCCATTTTTGGAATGGATCTTTGAATTTTGGGGACCTGATTTTTTAAAATTCTTTATATATTCTAGACAGGAGTCCTTTATCTGAGGGACTGTTCACTAAGAATTTTTCCCAATTTGTGGGTTTCTTTTGGCTATCCTGGAGATTTCTTTTGACATGCAGATACCCTTTAATAAGACACTATCCTAGTTATTGATTCTGTGAAGTATTTCACCTGTAGTTTGATTCTTGTTCATGAATTCTTTACCTACCCCTATGTCTTGAAGATTTCTGCCTACTTTGTCTTCCAACAAATTTACACACTATGTAATTTTTACACATTCAAATTGCAAAAATGTCAAGAGTATATAGTAATGGTAAAAGAATGGTAATAGAGTAATGGAACAGAATAGAACGTTCAGGGAGAGACTCACACAAGGTCAACCAATTAATGTTTGACAAAGATTCATGAGGAATTCCATTGGGAAGAGATGGTATTTAGAGCAATGACACTGGAAATAGGTCATAAATAGGAAAAAAGAAACCCAAACTTTAGCTTACATCTTACATGAAAATATCTCAAAAAAGAGTTCATTGATCATGCGCAGGGATTTAGATTAGAGGTACAAGCTTCTGCTTGGCAAGTGTGAGGTTGTGAGCTTGATCACCAGTACCAACAAACAAACAAACAAACACTCCCCCAAAACAACAAAAAAACCCTCTGAAATTATTGACCTACATATTAGATGCCAAATGCCAAGCTATTGAATAATAAAATATAGCTAAGATGTACGTGAAATATGTTTTGAATATATTACTAAAACTGCAATGAATTTAACTAAAATATTGAAAAAGTCATTGACTAGATAACCAGGACTTAATCTAGATTTTAAAAAAATCTATTATAGTGTTATGAGATTACAATCACAAGCTAGAAACTTAGACCATATTTATAAAACACTAGAATATAAAAAGGGTCTTAAAATGTTTCATAAGAAGAGAACTAAATAGAAAATGTAAAGATCTAAATGGGTACTGTTATAGAAAACATATAGGTAGAAAAAAAAGTCTAGTTGAAAAGTTGTGCAGCATTTTTCTGAGAGAAATCCAAATTAAAACCACAATATTATACAATAAAATGCTAAAATTAAAATCAATCATTTTACCAAGTGCTGGCAAGGATAGAGTATTGGAAACTATCCTTTGTTGATGGTAGGAACAAAAAGTATTCTGCTCACTGTAACAGTGTGAAAGTTTCTATTAAAGTTAACTATACCCTTAGGATTAGCTACTCTACCTTTTTGTGTTTAGCTAAGTGAATTAAAAGCACAGCTTCATACCAAAATTCATACATGTATATTTATAGATTTATAATAATTGTCAAAAACTGGTAATGGCAAAGCTCTCCATCAAGAGTAGAATGAAACTGTGGTATATACATGTAACAAGTTGTTCATTTACACACCATGGAAGAATCTTAAATTTTGTCAAGTGAAAAATTCTTACTCCAAATGGTGTAATTACATGCTTCAGTTCATATGGCACTGTGAAAACTACAGAGCTAAAGGGTGAGAAAATAGGTCAGGATTTCCAAGCTGTGAAAGTTTGGAGTTGTTAACCAGAAAGGGGTCACATAGATGAGTTTTTAGGGTAACCTAACCATTCTTTTTTAATGTACTATGGGGGATATACACGGTAATTCCATGCATTTGCCAAAGTCCATGAAAAGATAGCTCTCAAAAAAAAAAAAAAAAAAAAAAAAAAAAAAAAAAAAAAAAAAAAAAAAAAAAAAAAGAAAAAGAAAAAAAAAACTGAAAGAAACAAAACCACTCCATTCTATGCCAAACTTTACCAAAAGACAATCAGGATCCAGGGGACACCCAAAGGGATCTAACTGCATTGTTATGTGTATACATTACATAATTGCACTAAAGATGAAACAGAATAATAGAATTGACCTAAGTAACATTGAAAATATTCTTCTTATTAAAGGCTGTCAGCCAATGATTTGTTAATAAACACAATGCACTAGTGCTTAATTTGTTTCTAATGAGGGATCAGTTAACAGTTCTGAAACTTTTTTACTTGTATACTAAGGTTGAATAAAAAAGTAAATAAAATGTAGAAAATGGGAGTCAGATTTCTTTTCACAGAGAAAATTGTAAAAAAGAAGAAGCAACTGAAAATATTTGAACATTTAAAAAAAGCATATATGAGGGGTGAATTGACATCACTAAACATCAAAGAAAATTATAAAGATTGGATTTGAAAGAGAATCAGCTGTTGTTCAGAAAGGAAAATATGGATGGAGAGTTAAATCCAGAAAATCCAAAGATAGATCTAACAATATTATGTATAGCAATTTTAGAGAAAGGAAATGAAATGTAGTAACAATGCTGACACAGTGAGATCTCTTTCGATACATACAATTGTAAATGCATTTACACTTTATAAATATTTCTGTGGCTATATTACATTTCAATAAAACCAGATTTGGAAAAAAAGATCAAAGATATTCTATGTTTCACTTCTAAAATTCAATGCTAAAATTTGATTATATCTTATTTACAAAACGCCATAATGGGAAGCTTCATCTAGCACTGCAAATTGGCATAATGTTTTCAGGGACCCCATTTGCATTGTGGGTATAGACCTAAATAAACTTTGAAAATATTATATTTTTAAATTTGTAAATTTAAATAAAATTAAAGTCACATATACACATATTTATTGAACACTGACGTAAATCTTAATATTACATATACTTTTGGTTCATATGCATAACTGTATATGATACACCTATGTATTCTATAAATATCCATGTAAATAAACTAAAATGAAAATATGAACACTACTGAAAGAAAGTAGTTAGGAATTTTTATGTTATCGAGGTAGCAAAGCAACTGTGAATTATACTAATGTGCTTTCAGATTCAAATGATTATTATTTTATTAGTAGGTCTTAATTTAAAAATGGTACAAAAGCACAGACATGTTTTGGTGGTCTGTGATACAGTTTTACCTATTTAAAGATAGTTTTTATAAATCAACACAAAGAGAAACACCAACAGAAAGCAGAGAAAACTATAAAAATTTGAATAATGACCTTGATCACTACAGCATCATGACAGTTAAGAGAAAACCATAGAATGGGGAACTGGTAGAATCCTGATCCTTACCAGATACTGAGCCAAAATTTGATATGCATTTACTTCTAACTCATTCAGTGATGTAAAAGCAGTTTTTGCTAAAAACTATGACTCTACACTTGAGCCTAAAAAAATGATAACTAAATTAGAATAAAGCTTGTTGTCTATTTTACATCCTCGATTACTGTAAAACTCTAGTTCAAATCCCTTTTCAGGTCTATGCTTAAGTATGTTGAGCTAAGAAATGTCTGTTATAAAGCTGACAAGACAAGTTGATTAACTCTGAATTTATACATCACATACCTTGTAAAGACTGAGGGCACCAGCATAAGAGGTTTATGGGGATGTCCCCCAATGCCCAGAACTTTCCAGTAACTGTTCTAAATCTTAATCACCTGGATTCCAGGAAAAGCGGAGTTCCCACATGACTCAAATTAACAGGATCATTTCATCAAAATGGAACCACTCATCAAGTCATGAAAATTCCAGAGCTACTAAACTAGAATGTAGACAAGGATCAATTGGATAATAAGCTAATCCTTAAAAGTTGGTCTCCTATCTTTGCAAGTGGGCAAGTCTGAAATTGTAAAAGTGTAACCTCTCTGGCAGCTCAAACCGAAGTCCATTCCTATTTTTCTTACTCTCTTACTGAGGACTGGCCTGGTCTTTGTCAGTTCTTCAAACTAAAGTGTCTAACCATTCTCTCTTATTTTCTAATTAAAGATTCTTCCTATAAAATTTTGTTCATTTAAATTTCCCTTATTACTAAAAATAAGTGCTCATGCTAGCCAACAGCAATTGAAAATAGATGAAAGTGTCTAATGGAATGTCAATGGTATCTTAGTTATTTTTGGAGGAAATGGCTACATGAGTATATTCACATTGCTAAAGCAATGAAAGCAGTACATTCATTTTTTTAGTAGATATATTGCATGTAAATAAAAACTTTTTTAGGAAAAAATAGCATAGCTATTTTACTTTTCCATACACAACAACTGGCAACACCATTAGTAGAGTCCCAGAGAGACCAACTTTAAAGAAAATAAACATCCATATGACTTTTTCTTAAAGATGAAGATAAGATTCCATGTAAATTAAAAATATTTACAGGTCATAGAAATATTAGAAGACCAGGTTCACACTGTGCAGAGTGAACAGAAGCTGCATATTTACCTAGGAGAGCAACTTCTTGCATCTACATTCAATTTTTTAGCCACATGAGATTTCAGTGGTCTGATTTTCCTGTTAACTGGTGAAACACTGAAGGCCATGATTCTCTACTTTGGGAACGCATATTAATCTCCTGGAGCACTTGTTGTAAATGCAGAGTCCTTGGCCTCACGTGGAAGCCATCCAGTCTTCACTGGGGGCTAACTCGTAAATCTCTGTATGTAACAAGATCCCTAGCTAACTTTTTATCCCGATGGTCTGTTGGCACATTGAACAACACTGGACAGGTCTAGATTACTTGATCAGTGATGACTATTGTGGACACTGCAGTAAAATTGGCATATAAACTATGAAGTTAGGAGATACAAGCATATATTTTATTGTAAGCCTTTGCAACCAGTCTGTGACTCTACAAATAAAACGTTTGTTATTCATTAGTAACAATGATTTACCTTTAAAATTGATGTATCTACATTGAAAGATTCATGTGATTTTAAAAATGAAGTTCTGTTTGAATTGGAAATAGCAAGCTGACCATTTGAGGAGGAAAAGAAAATGTACCAGTGGACAGCTGTTATGTGTGTTCAAAGTTGGATTATGTCATGACTTTCATAAAGGGAGCTAAATGGAATGGAAGAGAGCCCTTCCAAGGACCCAACTAAAGAGCATCACAGTAGGGCCATGGATAACATTACACTACATTTTAGCACACAGTGTCAGCTTGCTCTCAGGCCTGATTATACTTTCGATTACCCCAGGGCTAAGCATTTCACAAGTGCTAAGTATAGGGAGATTTGGCATCTCAAACCTATCCTCTGCAATAGCATTTCTCAGGAATCCTCTAAAGAGAAAGTGACATTGCCAGGATAATTTTGAAGAACATTTTATTTAGCTACAATTCTGCTGTCATTTTCTATATGTTTGGTATTTCTTTTCTCTTTTGATTAATAGAGACATTCTCATAAATAAAAGATCTTGGTCTCTTGAAACTGTCTGTCTTGCTCTCTTATTTCCCCTGTGAAGTCATAATCCCCCATTTGTGACATCACAGTCTTTCCACTACAATCAACAGTGATGTTTCAAGCTGGGGATTAAATGCTTCAGAAGAGGAAGACTTTACAAGAGCAGAGGGACTCTCAAGGAATAAAGATCCAATTAGCATGTAAATGTCCTTTTTAATTAAAAAAAGAGGAAGAAAAGCAAGGGATGAGTAGATAGTCTTAGTGATGGGAGTGATTTTCTTTGAAGTAATGAATCTGGCCATCTTCTTTACTCCTCTCCCTTACTTCCAGTTTCTTGCCCTGTCATGCATACGTATTCCAAGTTTAAATAATACCAAAAGTTAGAGAGATTAAATTCTCTATAAATATGGATATTGTTTTTCTGGGTATGGTTCCCAGGCCTATTAACTTGGGCAGGACTAAAGTAAAATTAGAGAATGGATTGTTGTATGAAAGATGTGTTCCAATTCTATTTGATCTGCCACTGTATTCACTCTCTGATGTCATTTGGCACCAAACTCTGTCATTACCTCTGACTCTGTTTCATTATGCAGCCTTTTGTTTACTAAACTCTCAGTATGTTTTTTCCCTTCAGAACCACACTGTATGCTATGGCTTCATCCAAGAATGTGTATATTCCACAGTCTGTTCACACTGTGCTGTACTCCTCATTCATATTGGAACTTCGATTATACTTCTACTGAGAAGTCGTCACTGGTGCTCGGGCACTTCCATCTACATTAGGACCTTGATGCTGTATTTCATTGGATCTTTACACTTTGCTAGTGAGTATCATATTTCTATTATATGTTTATGAGCTTAATGTTTATGTGTAATATCTGCCTCTTCCATTGAGTCATTGATTTTGTGAATGCAAGTGACACATCTGCTTTACTCATCTCTGAGTTTCTCCACTTAGTTTAATGTGTGAGAGACATGCATTAAATGTATTATACATTCCATAACTTATGTATTATACATATACATAAACTAAGGGCAGGGCACCATCTTCTAAGGATTCTATGAAAGATTAAACAGTTTCCAAATTTATGCTAAACTTTATATTTCATACCTCTTGAAATAATTTTTGATTGCCTTCATACCTCCACTCTCTAGATTTTTAAGATTATCTTGTAAAATACAAGATGAAAGTTGACACAGAACTCAATAAAGAAAAGAAGGAGGTAGCATTCTTTGATTAGCGATGTATATCGTAGCATTTTAATTGTGGTCATGGTGTGGAAACCACAAAAACACTGACCTATTACTGAAAGGACCTATGGGATTAAGCATATAAACATGAACCAAATTGGGTCCATAATATCTATTAACTTCATCCCAAAAGTTAAATTTAACAGAAGCTAAGTCTTCATCTCCAAAATATTGCAAAATATTCAGAAATAAGTATTAATATGCTTATAATACAGTCAGAAGGTGATTCATAATCAAACTCTGAAATCCTGAGTCCCAGTTGAGAATACTTTTCATGCTACCTCTCAGTGATGGGTACCTCAAAGTTTTGCAGCTGCTACTTTGTTGTCTAACAAATGGAGCAACTCTGTGTGTGAAGAAAAGATTTGGTTGCTACTAATGTCTCCTATATAAAAAAAGGAAGCTTATATTCTCCTTGTATGTTTCAGATTTTAAGAAATATCATTGATCTTCAACCCTCATTCTTTATTAACCAGAGGAATGAGATCAGAACAATATGGCAAAGTAATGAAAACCAAATTGCTCTAGAAATGTACCTTCTGTTTTGTGTTCATTTTGGTTCTAAGAAATTCAAGCAATCTCAGGCTTTCACAGAATTAAGGAGTGGAGTTCTTGCTAAAGAAGAATGAGGTATTTAGCTTAATTGTCTCTTTATTTTTCAGCAAGTCTCATGAGAAATTCTGTTTAGGCATTTCATCAGCAGCCCACAAGAACACAATTTCTCACCATCCTGAAGTATCATCAAAACCAACATAAAGTTACACAGTAATACCGAGATTGTTGTAGAACATACTATGGAGTAAGCACTGCTTTCGTTGACATATCTACATAAAACTTAATCTTCACAAACGTCTTTGACTTAAGTAATAGTAATATTTTGCTTTTATGTATAGGATAATTACTGCACCAAAACACAACACTAATTGCTGAGAACATAAAGAAGTGGGGTGTCATGACTTGGTTATATGTATTACTCACTGGACCAGTGGGTTAATGACTAAAGTACCAATAAATGGTGAAGTCTATGAGATCTTACACAGTTTAGACAAAGAAGATATTTATTTTTGCAAGACTAGTCAGGAAAGGCTACAGAGATGAAAACAGCCCTTTTTATGTTCATAAATCTGGGTAGATTTTCCTGAGCTACATATTAGAGTTTCTAAAGGCGCAAAATCATGGGAAATAGGAATTTTCCATTATTGGTTGGTAGGGTAGGGATGAATGAACTGGATTTATAGGAATGGAAGGTTTTAATGGTATAAAAATGATGATAATAATAATGTGTAAAGCACACATGTCAGTAATTAGAACAGCTGGATGCTCATTATGAATATTCTACCAGCCAACTGTGTGACCCACTAACTTTCTCATCTGTAAAATGAAACACATTAACCAAATGACCTCTAAAATTCTTCAGCTTTTAACTAATTTCATGACTTTATGCTATAAGAAAAACACAAATTTTAATCTTCACTTTTTAAATGAAGAAATTGAGATTATGAGAAAAGACTAATGTGTCAAGCATAAAACATGCAGTAGAGAGCAGAACCAGGTCTAGAACACAGGTCTTCTGGCAGGAAGTTCTCAGATAGAGAACATGGAGGGATGGTTGGAAGATGATGTTTACCACATCCTCTACCCCAGAGGTAATAGAGCTAAACATTGCAATAGGTTTAATAGCAACCCTGGTTTTTTTTTAATTAAAAAATCATTACTTATGAAACTGTTCATTTAATTTTTTAAAAAAAATCAGTGTGATGTATCAACAACTAGAGTATTTAATTGTTCTTAACCAGATTCATTTGTTTATTCTGGTTTTTTGAAACATTATTTGGTGCTGGCTAGACCCTTGGGATAATCCAGGCTCAAAACTTGTTATTTGTTTTGAGTGATATCTCTTATTTCTTCCAAATGATGTCAAAGAAAAATCATTTCCTGAAAAATAATGTGACTTGTTCTGTGTTTGAAAAATAATAAGATAATGAAAGAAAAAGACAGACAGAAAGAAAGAAAGAAAAAAAGAAAGAGCAAGCAAGCAAGCAAGAGAGAAAGATAGAAAGAAAGAAAGAAAGAAAGAAAGAAAGAAAGAAAGAAAGAAAGAAAGAAAGAAAGAAAGAAAGACTGATCTCACCATTGTTCATAGTGAGGTTCACCCATCAAACCTGAAAATAACCTATATTTTATTTCACTTATTTTTAGAAAACTGCCACGGACACAGAGGTGGCCGAGTGGCCAGCTGTGCCCTGAAATGCCTGAAGCCATTGCAATCAGTGCTCTACTGTCTGAGGCTCCCAAAATGAAACACTCATTCAAAGGTGTGAACGCATGAAATTGCCACAGTGGCTGGGCCCCACAGTGCTTTCCAGGCTCCTGCACTGCCTTCTGCTTGTGTTGTCTGCCCTTTCTGCTCTTCATCCCTTGCTTCTGACAATTCTTCAAGTGCCTGCTTAAAGCACTGCTGTAGCCTCTGAGACAGAACTGGGATGTGCTCCTATGAAGTCTCTATTTGAAAGTGAAGAACCCCGAGGAAAACAAATATGTTTGAAAACACTGAAAAAGTAGGCTCAGGCAGGAGGAGTGGCTATTGGGAGAGATGAGGCTCATGTGTGGATGTATTAATGGACAGATCGTGTTGTGTCTTGGTTCAAATCAAAACCTAAGCCATAATATACTGAAGCAATATCTAATCCTTCCCACCTTATCTTCTGTCTCCACATTTGTACCTTGACTGAGTTGGCACATTCTGTTTAGTGCTTTGGAATAGTTTAAAACAGTGCTTGCTGATGTAGTAGCTCCACCAGGGGTTCTGCTAAGTTGATTTCCCTGTCCTTTTACCTGATAATGTATTGCATGAAACAATGACACAGTAAATTTATATTTCATTTGGTGACTAAAATGAGCCTGTACACTACTAACACTCCAGATTTTCGTAAGAAATTCTCTTCCTCTGTGTCTTTGTCCATTTTTCAAAGAATTTCCTCCATATGTTTTTTACCACTAAAATATTTATTCAAGAATCTTCTAATCACACTTTCTTCAGGAAGCTTCCTTGTATTACTAGTTGATATTTGTCAGTGTTTTCTCACTTGCAAGATGATGATATTTTGCATTATTTTAAGTGCTTTTCTTCCTCCATGACATTCCTTGTATGTCTACAATGCTTCTCAAATTCTATTTATTGCAGTATGTGGAACAGCCTAGGTTTTCTGCCTTACAGATGGAAGGTCACAGTAGGACAGTGAAGGGAAAAAGTCTATTTTGAACTTTTTAGTTTTTAAGTAGACTTTCAAAGCTCAAAATGACAAGAATTTTTTTTAATATCAAAGCCCAATCTTTGCCATAAACAATAAATATAGGAAGACTGGAGGGAAAACTTAATATTTCTTTTCTGGAATCTATAAATATTAAATGGATTTGGAGATAGATGAATATCAGAGAAGTAATAAGAATTTGATGTTGGAGATTGTCCCCAAGAAGGGACAAGTATGTTTTTATCCTGGAAGTGTCAAGTATAGTATAAAGTCAATGGAATATAATATCAGTATGGGTAAAGGAGATTGGGTACTTTCAACATCAGAGATCACGAGCTACCTCTCATGACCTCTATTTTCTTCATATTACAAGTCTGCTATGATACATATTGCCCCAGTTTTGTTTGACAACTGCTTATGAACTTATTAACTGTGCTACATTATAAGCCTGTCTTAGTTACTTGCTGATTGCTGGGACACAATTCCCGACACCCACAATTTAAAGGAGGAAAGGTTTCTTTTGGCTCACAGTTTGTAGAGGTTTGAGAATAGTTTGCTGGTTTTAACACAAGGCAGCATGGCAGAGAAGAAACAGAGATTGAGAGAGAGAGAGAGAGAGAGAGAGAGAGAGAGAGAGAGAGAGAGAGAGAAAGAGAGCTGGAGAAAGTGGAGTAAGGAAGGGAGTTAGACCTTTCCAGGCCAGGATGACAGTGACCAGCGTGGTCTGACCAGGGCACACCTCACAGCAGCAAGTCAGATAATCTAGTAACCTCCAGGATCCACTGATGAGCTAATGAGACTTTGGGAAGTGCTTGGATTATGGGGACATCTAGATGGAAACAATAGCAAAGTCATTTGGAAATAAATATGGTTCTTTACCTCTTCGTATAACATGTGACCATTTACCATGATAGGGGTCTAGCTGATCACAATCAAATAAGACAAACTTGAGCTTGTCTTCAACAGGCTGACTTTTTAACAGAGCCAGATCAGAAGCTGATCTGCTCTTTGTACTACCTTTATTCTTTAATATACAATTCTGTGAATGTGTGTGTGTATGTGTGTAAACATATATGTGTGTGCATGCCTGCATGGTGGTGCCTAGGGGAAAATGCAATATTTAATAATGTATCTTTTAGAATGTTCAGGATGTAGTAAACAGAAAATATGACTTCTTTTAGGTTGAATAAATAAAATTTATTATTCTCAATAATATGAAGTGCTTAGGTCCACAGTGATATTTGAATTCAGATTGTTATATCTTTGAGTTCTTTGTGTGTGTGCAGTGATCTTCACTGTATATATGACTACTTCATATGTCTTGCATAAGTCTGGCACATACAGGATTACTACCTTCTGGAAAATAACTATTTCTTCCTTATATCTTTTGTAAGAGTACAAGGATCTTTCAAAGAAAGTTTCCAATAGACCTCTCTCACTTCTTCACTGACTGCAAGTGATCCATTAGGAAAAACAGACAAAAAAAAAAAAACCCTCCAGTAAACTCATTGATAAAATTTGGTGAAACTACAAGGAATTATTAAACTCATTGGAAAGGGGTAGGTACTCCCCCAAAATGAAATTTTGCCTTCAAGAAACAAAAAGTGTATTAATAGCAATGTGTGATAAATGATAATAACGACCATAGTAACTGACATTTGTTGCATGAACACTGTGTTTACTGCAGTGTAGTCAATTGTTTAGTACAACCCTGAATTCAGTAAATATGCCAGATGTATATCAGATACATGCTCTGAAGCTTACTCAGGTAAATAGGTATGTTCAAGTTCATACGGATAATACATGACAGCAAGGAGCAGAAACTTAAAGCAATGCTTTCTGTCTACCAGGCCAATGTCTGTTTCTGGTTTCCCAGTGAGGACCGTGAAAGAGCATTAGCTAGCAAAGGCTAGGAGCTCATCTAGTGATATATTTCATGAGTTCAATGAACTGTTTGTTAGGGCCTCTATGATCACTTCCTTTAACTTGTAACAAGCTTATCTAAACACAGTACTTACTAATTGTAAACTTTCTTGTAATTGGGATATAAGAGCTGCTTTCAGATTCCTCCCTGCCTTGCCATTAGTGATGTGTTTAAGATCATTCAAAGTCTAGATTTCTTTTTCAGTTAAACTGAGAGAAAACTAGAAACTGGGGATTGTGGCTTATTCAATCAATCTAAGGGGTGAATTTGAGAGATTTAACTATGGCTTATTTCTTCTCTTTAAAGACAAATAACCATTACTGAATAGTTATTCTGTATCTGTGTATGGTGTTTTTGTGAGGTACTTAAGGCACTTTGCACTGAATTTCCAATCCCCAGAGCTTCAAACTATACTTTAGATCTAATATTAAGAATAAATAATCATTATATATGGATGTTATTTTTTTAATAGCCAAACTCATGGCTTCATAAAGAGTCTCAGAGATGTTCAAGCTGATGTCCCTGACAGGACTAACTTCATGAGTTGTTCGATTTTTCTCTCTTCATGGTCCTTCCCATCTTCTCCATTTAGTAGTCAAGAACAAACTGTCCCTCACTATTGTCTTGCTAATTATTTTTTCCTCAAACTATCAATTTCAGGCTTTTGTGAAACGACATAGTTTTGACTTTGTATTGGTACATTGTTGTGTAACAGTTTAGTATGTGGAGAATGGTGCCTACTTAAACTCCAAGAAGTGTGAAGATACCTGATGCAAAATTCTTAAAATTCTTACTAAATACAGTACCTGGCAAGTGATTAGTTCATTATAAGTATCACACTGAAATATTTTCTAATGTGCATTATTTTACATTTTATTTCAGACTTCCACATCAGTGTGAAAATATGTTGTGAAATAGTAACATCGGGTAGAACGGATAGAAAATGTGTGTTGACTAGATTGGATATATATATATATGATACTTCCAGAATAAATGGTCTAGAAGAATAAAAAATGATTAAATATTTGCCAAGCATATTTAGTGGGACAAAATTTTGCACACTATTTTTGCTACTCTGATCTCCTGTCTTTTCATTTTTATTTTCTTTATTTTTAGCCTACTCACAGAAACTGCCCTAATTTATAAGGGGAACAAATATTCTTGAAGAGCAAACATACTTGAAAAACATCCACTCTAGTTCATATAACTCAAACACTAAAGGAGGCAAGTGAAGAACATATATATCAGGTACTGGAAGCAATGATGAGATAAAGAATCCAGCATATTCACCTGCTTCTTTTCTATAGTTCCACGGCCTCAAGCTGCTTACTGCAAATTAGATTTTGCCTTAATATTCTAATGTTGAATAAGGAAATTGGGATCTAAATAATTAAGTCATGAGAAGTACAAAACTAAGCAATCTATTAATGCAAAATGAACATCCCTTGATTATGTTTGTAGAGTCAATTTACTTGCTTTAAATGGTGAATTAGTATTGAAAGGTAAATTGAAATTTAGAAAAAAATGTAACAATAAATAGGTACCATCATTTTTTTACAATTTGGTTGCTACAAATGTCAGACATGCCACTCAGTCAAACTACCAAGATAAGAGCATGTAAAATAAGGCACTAGAGCTACTGCTTAATTGATAAACTGACTGTTAGCACATTGCCCATTCTCAATCCTCTTCTTACCCTTGAAAAAGAAAACCATTCTATTGCAGTTCAGAGATAATTTTTGTCGTTGTTGCCATTGTTAGTGTAAAATTGTGGACAGTATTTGGTTTCATGAAACCTGAAATCAAGTAAACAGTATTGTGAAATGCAGTTACCCTTGTTATGTGCACGTGGGGGAGGAGGGGTGGGGCCCTCTGCAGATATCAAAGAGTGAAATCTTCAAATGTCCTATATAAAACAACATAGTATTTGCACTTATGCTACACATATTTTGTCTTACTCTTTCAATATTTCTTGATCATATATATATATATATATATATATATAATTTTTTTTTGAGGCAGGGTTTTGCTAAGTAGCCCAGACTGGTTTCAAATCTCCTGCAAACTTTCTGCCTCAACCTCCCAAGAGTTGGGGTTACGTACGCACACCACCCAACTTCATAATTACTAGCACAAAGTAAATGATATGTAAAGAATTGTTACACTGTATCATTTTAGGAATACTAAGAAAATATATGTCTGTACATGTTCAGTACAGAAGCAATTTGTTTAGAACATTTTCAGTCTGCGCCTTGCTAAATTCCCTAACACAAAACCCATGGATGCAGAGGGCTGATGGTGTACATACCACATTCATCCACCCAATCCCACTCACATTTCCTACTTGATGGTCATGTCAATAAAATCACGAATCTCAGAATCAGCATCATTTCCTTTTGCAGTCTTTTAAAGGGATGTCACTTGTGTGTGTACTGCCTTGTCTAAGGGTCAATGTGTTTCATGAGACATTTTCTAGGTCCCTGTCAAGGGTTTGGATAAAAACAAAGCCAAGACCTTTACTAGAGTGACTCATAGATATGGACTGAAGCAGACAAATTCAAGCATGAAAAACACAGAGGATCAGGCTTGATCTCTTAGCAACAGGAGCTTCATTCTCAGATCCAGGACCCTGGAGGGCAAGTTGAACTGGGACCTGAGGAGCAGTTGGAGACTGGAGGGTTTACATCTGATGCCCAGATTGACTTTACAGTGCTGATGATTCTTTTTTTTTTTTTAAAGAGAATAAAACAAAAGAGGGCAGATCTAAGCAGATCAGAACAGAACAATGTAAGCAACACAAGAGCTGATGATTCTATCCTGCAGACTATCCAGTGGGACACTAGAGGCTCTCAACTCATGGAGGGGGTTGAGACCACAGCTATGGAACCTGAGAAGCTTAAACATGAGGTAGGGAATGGATCTGAGACCATCAGGGGCTGAAAAGAAAAGAGAACTAAGGTGAGATGTGGCAGCAACTGATGCAGGGACCTCAAAGGACCATGGAGGAACATAGGCTGCTCCTGGAAGGCAGCTTGAGCCTGCTCTGGCTGACATACAAGCACGTGAGCACTGACTATGACAGGGTGAAAGGAGGCCCAGAAAAGTGAAAAACAACAAAAGTCAGGTGAATACAGTGTTATAAGTATTTTCTGAATTTCTCATATAGACCATGATATCTATTCTGTGTCCTTGAAAATTTGAACAGAATTCTTAAAAATCACAGCTGTATTGTGTTTTTCCACAGCCCTACTTTAATAGATGGTTGATTGCTAGGTACACCTGCCACAACCAGGAACCTTTTGCAGGCATAGTACATTTTCACCCTGTGAACTGCAATTAAGCTTGTGGTTTTGCTTCCCAATCTATCTCATTAGCACAGATTTGAAAACTAACTAATGATGAGACATTTCACATTTGCATATAGAGACAATAAACTTAACTTTTCTAATGCGCAGATTAGAAATAGTAATTGGAAAGAATATGATATATAGAATCAGAAGAAGTGAATTTGAATGCATCTTTGCCATTCTATTGTTTATTTCACTTGATCCACTGAAGCTTTGCATCCCTACGTATAAAAATCATAGATTAGCTACTCTGAAGAGTTATGAGAATGAAATGAAATGAAAAATAAAATATATAAAAGTCCCCATAATGCTGGATATTCAGAAACACATACCCACTATGATTATATCTCATTCATCCACCATGTTCAGTTCTAGGATTTGGAGCATTTTCTAAAGAAAGGTGCTCCAAATGTTTTCTGCACCTGTGTGGGATGCTCACTTTCAGTTTTCACAGTGTGAATTTTTATTATTTCAGCTCATCTAGACTTAGGTCCTGAAGGACATCGTGTAGTCTTACACTCTGAAGAAAGAAGGCCTCAGGCGCAGTTTTCCAGCAGTCTCTTGTTATTGTCCTCCTTTTCCCTGTACTCAAAAACTCCACGAAAATTTCACTAATGCCTCTGCTTAAAAACTTCTGCTAGTTGATCATTTTCTGTAAAATAAGGTTCAAGTAAAGATCACACATGTTTGAGTACCCTACTCATGTTGCACTTTTTTCCATTCTGAATTTTCATTTGTACAACTCTTATGATACTATCACATTTTCCTCTCTACACTCCCTATTCTTTCCCATGTATTCTTGGACATGGGAAAGTAGAAATTGCACCTTGCTCTTCTATATCTCTCAACATGTACTATATTATCTTGCAGGTGAAAATCTCTCTCAGGCTAGGAGAATGGTTCAGTGGTAGAACCCTTGTGTTGAATGCATGGGGCCCTAGAATTGATCCTAGCATTGAAAAAGAAAAAAAAAAATCCAATCTTTCTTCTTGGTAATTACTAGTGGTAATTCCATATAGTACTGGAATTGTGCATAATTCTTGTATCTCAGGTGCTAAAATAACCCTCTAATATTGTTGATAAAGGAGCTAAATTATGACTAAACACAGGTTTTGTCCTCACTTCCACCCATTGGTACCTAAATTCTTTAGATATTTTGCAGAGAAAATGATAGGCAGACACACACATGAGCATGTGCATGCACACACACACGTACACACACACACACACACAACTGAAGAAGGGACAGATGAAAGAGGAGAGAAAGATTTCACTTTAATAAAGGTTGGTGCTGTGCTGGCCTTATCATCTGTAAGATGAAGGCATGCCATTTCCAATAATAAAGGTTTTTTCTTTTTTAATTTAATGTCATCATTACCCGTTTATACTCTAAGACTTTTAGATTTTCAGGGAAATGAAGAAAACAGGTATCCAATGATCGCAAACCCACATGCATTTATGCCTAAAATGTTCAACACCTGAATCAGTGAAATGGTCTGAACATGCAACCTGAAAAGGTCAAACTGGTCAAAATATAATTGGACCCAACATCACGTTGTAATTAAAGCTACAGAAAGTTCGAACATGCCACCTCTCTGTCTCTCAAATGCTGAGGGAAGGTAGTTTCAGAGACCATAAGAAAATGCATGGATTAATTACACGGCGAGGTGATATTATTCCTGCCAGGATAGTTCCTCTGAAATGTCAGAAGGATTAGAAGTGCCACGTCTCCCTCCCAGACTCTAATCTTAAAGGGCCCTAGGATAAAAACACAGCAATTACGTTCATAGGCTGTGTCAATTTTACAATAGAAAAAAGAGCGTTCCCAACAGCAAATAATTATAGCACAGCTTAATGATTGATTTAACATAGAAAACCCATCTAATTCCTTTTGTCATTACAATCTACAGTACTAACAATCTAACAATGCTGCCTTCCTGGATAGACATTACATTAGCACTAAGAATAATGCTAATACAACAAGCAGTTTAACTTGTTATATTTTGAGTCAGCAATGCCCCCCCCATACAGTTATTAGTGAAGAACACCTTCTGAGTAAGATCGACCAGCTGAGAATTTGCTTTTCAGCATCTGTACAAATGTAAAAGAACATTGTAACCCAAAGTAATCTCCTGCATGTTTCATCCAGCAGGAGAGAATGGGTTTTCTGCCTTCCTCAGATATAATTCCAGTGGCTGAAAAAAATGTAAACTCTAGTAAACCAATTTGTGATGATTCTAAATGGATCCCTGTCAGAATGACATGCAAATGCAACTCTTGCAAAAGATTACCTATGAAAATCTAGCTCGTTTGCAAGTCAGTCAGCAAATGACAGCAGAAAGAGAAAACAAAACAATTATGAGGTCTTTGTGGCCCTCTTGGGCTAAGTTATATGATGATAAAAAAAAAAGATCATTCTGAACTCAAGGAATAAAACTAGGGAAAGTCAAAAGGCATATGGAAAGCTACCTTCCTCTACAACATTTCACAGGGGATTTTGTGTAAGTAAAGAGTTCCTAAACCCCAGTTCTCTTACCACCTCAGAGATCAGTATTAAGCGTAGTTCAGTTCCCTAAATACCTGCTCAAATTAATCATTACTCATTTATCCATTTCATACACTAAAAGGTGAACTGAAGGTCTATCTTCATAAAGACAGCCATGGCAGTTGGAGCCAGATTCAGTAGATCGCTGATTTATGTCTAGAAGACCTAAACCCCCGAAATATACACTCATAGGAGGAGTTTTTGGCAGTTGATTAGAGTATGTTTGTAATACTCATTAGTTGACTTGTCCACTGATGAATTTATAGCTAAGTGTTATGTTGGGAAATGAAACCTGGTTGGAGGAGGTGGGTGGCTGGGGCTTGGCCTAGAAGCAGGTATCTCTTTCTTCCTCCATTCTTGACTTTTCTTTACTGCCAATTGGCCTGTCATGAGCTATTTCTCCTCTGCCATGCCGCTTTGCCTCAAAGCCAACATACTACAGACTAAAAACTACTAGCTGTGAGCCAAAATAGTTTATATGACTATGCATTGTTATTTTGGCTCTATAAGAAATACCTAGAAAATGCTACAATGGAGATTTTCAAGTTCTCTCTTTGTTTGGTTCCTGATTTGAAGCAGTTAACAGATCAGTATGCATCTGAGATGCTCAAGTGGCCAGATGATTTAAATTAAATCTACTCTTGTCCATGTATCTCCTCTGGCAAGTGAAATAATCTCTTTGTACATCATTTACTCATGTATAAAGACAGGATAAAATTAAGCCCTTTTCTTTGAAAGCTCAGTGAATTAATTCATAGAAAGACTTTAGACCAGTACCCAGCACAATTGGTATGTATTAGCTGTTATTTCTATCACTATTAGTTGGTCTAATCTTGTAGTACTTCAGTGTACAACAATCTCTTTATTCCAACTCTAGTAAGAATCTTCTGAATTTCAGCAAACCAATCATGTGTATTTCCTTTTAAACTAAATAGATGTATCAATTCATGTATTCATTTCATTAAATTAGTTTTTATTGAAAACATGTAATTGAGGATTCTCTTCTCCATATTGGCTTTCAGTAAAAATATTTGCCAATGATCTAGGCTTGACAGCCTAACATTCTCTACATGTGTAAAAGATTTTGGATATTTTGAGTGGGGAAAGAGAGTAAGGACCTGTTAAGTCCATTCCAACTGGAATAACATGTTAGGTTCCAACCAAATCTTTCACTGCTGCTCTCAAACTACAAAGTCAGCTGTGGTGCTATTAAAAAACAATAGTATAACTTTGTGTGACCAATGATAGTTCAACCCTCTCTTCTATTTCAAAGAGACTAATAGGTAATTTAGGGAAGAATCAATGGTGGGATAAGCAAATCAAAGTTAACTATGACTACATCTCTGTGGGCTTATTCAACTTTAGATTGCATCTTTATGTCTCAATTTCTCTCTCTTTTTATGTTTTTTTTTCATCTTCTCACCCTTCTTTTGTTTCTTCTCTTTTCTTGTTGCAGATGGACATTTTTTCAAGACTCCACAATCTCTCCCAGAGAAAACTGCACCTCTACACATAAAGCAGGAAGAAGGTGTTCTTTGATTACCTTCTGGCACCTTAAAAAGTTGGTAGTAAATGTTTGACAAATGTTAATAGATAAAGAGCACTGAAATTAAGCTGCATACATTTGAGATTTCTGCTTATTAGGGTAGAATAAGTATTACAATTTCAGTTCAGTCTCTACTTCAGAAAAATAAATGGTCTGTTTTAATTTATTCAAGAGATAAACATCACATTTTCTCAGAGTATATCATATTTAATCAAATGTATTAATTTATTAGCATCTTTTTCATGCAAATACCCTCAATGAAATGAAGGAAAAATCATACCAAGAATTTGACCTTTGATTTGACTCTTGGCATCTTAGGTTTTATTTTTCCCCCCTCTGGGAATAGAGACATCACTTTTGATTATATTATTTAGAGGTCAAAATCCTCCCATTTCCTTAGAGACAGATGGAATGATGGATTCTCACTTCATCCTATCGCTCTTTCTGAATGGAGATTTATCATATAATTTTGCCTGTATATTTTAACAAATCCCTACTTCAACCTAGTAACAGAGCATCATTGTCACTGGGTGAACTTCCTGACTAATCGCCACTTGTAATTATTTTATTTATATTATCTTAGAATCTAAGCCACAGTGAACAAAGATAAATAATTTTTTGGCCAATAACTTTCTTTCAAATACTTATGCACATTGTGACAACTCAAGAAGACATACTAGCAAGCACATACCTCTTGTCCTTCTCAATCGTAAATTTTTCACTCAGGAAGTTCTCCAAGTTTGTCTCATTCACTCATTCCCACAGGCATTGACTGTGATTCTATTTCCCTGATATGTCCCCCTGTGCCTTTTCTATTTCACAAGACATAGCCACATTTCTAACCCAGTATGAGCCTCTTTTCGTTGGTAATTCTACCAAATAGCTCATACAGTACATGAATCTTAGGAAATTAACATGCTTCTTATATAAGTAGAAAAAACCTATTCCACAATGCTTCTAATATCTTAAAACAACACTAGTAATTATTCTTCATGGTCATTATTTTAATAGTTGAACCCATGCATCCTAGTCATTTTATTATGTTCAAGTTCTTCTTCCCTAATTTTTAAATATTTTGAAGATGAAATTCAGTGAAAACCATTGCTATCATCTTCATAGTGGACAGAATGTGTAGCACTCAGTAAATATTTGGGGTTTATCAAATAAAAATGTGGATGCCAGTGTGTATATCCAAAGCATTTTGCATTGAAAATTGTCTAAAAGTATTCAAAGATGGAATTTCATAGACTATTAGATTTTATCTCTTGCTAAAATTTTGAGTCAATAAAAATTAAGAATTATTTTCCGGGATATTAAGGAACAGTTCTGCATGTATGTTTGTGTATATGACTTATGTGCCTTTTACGCATAATCTACATGTTTCAGTTTCCATGTTTTCAATCTTCTGAGGTAACAGAAAATATTTTGGAAAAAGTTAATTTTTCCACTTTTCAAATCTTCAGTGGCTTAGATGTTTAAAACGGCAATACCTTTCAGGAAAAATTAAACTGAAAGTATAGTTGTGTGTAAATTTGGTTATTTCAGAAACTTTGAAAATAACATAAACTAGCCACATTTCGTAGTCACAGTACTGTAGTATAAACTAAGTACAGAAGTGTGTAAAATCATTAAAATTTGTGTTTTATCATGCTTATAGGATTTGGCTTGTTTTTCTTTTTTTTTCCCTGAAGTTGCTACTATTTTGTATTTAACCTATGGATCTATATGGTACTTGATAGAATTACTTGATGCTTGCTGAATTGTATGCATCAGGGCAGACATAAATTAGCAAGATTTCCACAGGGTTCTTCCCTTTTAGGTATTCAAATTTACTACAAACTTCAGGAAGACTTTGCCCCTGCATGCAAATGTTTATAATCAGTCCTAACTTGCTATTTCAGCTGCTATGTAGGCAGCCATTTTCAAAATGAATTATTCTTCAAGATTCCAATATTAACCAAAAATGTTAGTGGTGAAAAATACAGAAGTCATTAAATAAACCAGAGAGAGAATATGGGGGAGAAGAGATGGAGAGAGGAAAGAAAGTTTTCAGTTAGGCTCACACTTTATAGGGAAAATAATTATTTCCTGAGAAGCCTTAGTAGTAAAAGTAGATTCCAGACTAAATCTAGTCCACAGATAAGCTTCACCCCGAAAGTGTCTTTAATGCTGCTGTTTTAGAAGTTCATGGTTTTCTTAATGTGAAAACCACTTTCTTCACGCTGTATGTTGTGAAAAGTATGTTTACATCTCCTGACTCTTATCTATAGTTAAACATCTATTCCCCACTAATCAAATAAAAAATTCAAGTAAATAGGAAAGTATTTCCATGCAACAGAAAGAATGGAAATACAAAACAGGGTCCAATTGCTTGTCTTGGTTTCTACTAATTGAGTTAGGGTTAGACTCTCTGATCGCTAGGTTTCTTCTCTAGCTACACAATAAATATTCAATAAATGTTTAAGACTAGGCTACCATTTCATCTGCTAAAGTAAGGGTCTAGATCCTGGCTAGCTCACCAAGATATATTTTTATTCACTTAAACACATGTGGGTAGGTTCAGTTATTTTACTACTTAAATGAGAACATTTTTGTGTATGTAAGAGAAAGAATTTAGAGGACTGTAATGTCTTCTATGGGACTGAAGCTGTTTTTATCTGCTTCAATTAGTAGAAATTAAAATTGAGGTTACTAAGCTTTAACTGTTCAAGAAGTGGAAATGTCGGAAATTTACCCATTATTTTAATCAAAATCCAAGTAAAAATAATACGTCTCATACTTTAATGTCTTAGAGAACTTTAAATAAAACAAGTGCTGTATTAGAAAAATTAACATGAAAGTTGCCACTGTGAGATGAGCTATGAAACCATCCGTCCTATTCATCTTCACAGCGATCTATTTCAAAAGTGCTTATCTCGGCTGCTATTATTACAATCGCAGAACATGACAGTATGCTGCAGATCAGAGATAAAACCCAAGGCTTCAGAGGCAGCTGGGACTAACAGAGCTTAGAGTGTCATGGTCTCTAGCCACTTGCTCCTCAGCAGCTTCTGACAGCCAGCTATAGCAAACATTGTGAGCTGGGAAAATTTTTCTTCTTCCCTTCTCTGTACTTCTATTTTAGTTTTGGCTTCCTTCTTTCCAAAGGCTTTCCTCCTCTTTTCATCAAAATCCACAAGCCGCTCATCACTCATGCTGTAATAGCAGTCTCATGGATATCCAAAGGTGGTATTTTCACTACTGCACACATTATTCCTTGTTCGTGCTACAATTTTCTATTTGTTATTCTTTGCTACTCTCTAACGTTCACTTGTGTTCTCTGTTTTGTGTTCTCATTTGCCTATTAGTTTCTGTTTGGGTTGACAAATGGGAGGTACCAGGATAAGGACAGAGGCTGGGAGAAAGGAGAGTTTGGGCTGTTTGTTCCCTGTTCTCTTCCTTTGAGTTAGCAGTAGATACTGCTGTGGTGTGAATGTGTTGAAACTTAATCCCCATTGTGGTGAAATGAAGTGAAATCTTTTTGAACATTACTAAACCATGAGGGTGCTGTCCTCATGAATTGATTCATGGCTTAAAAAAGGGCTGGGGCTACTGTAGGTCGCTTTGTGCTCTTTTTCCTTCTGCAACGCAGGGACACAGCATTTATCTCCTTTTGCCTTCCATCTTTTCTGCCATATCAGGATTCCTAGATGATGCCTTTATCTTGTTCTTTCCAGCCTCTGAAAATGTGCAAAATAGATATCTATGGCTTATAAGTTACCCAAACCGTTGTGGTGTTTCCTTCTAATCGCACAGACAAACTAAGACAGCTGTGGTCCTGTTTTAGTCCATAGCTTCTATTTAGCAGACTGCTGTCTCTTCATTGTTGTCTGTGACTCTCTCTCCCTCTCTGTCTCTGTCTCTGTCTCTGTCTCTGTCTGTCTCACTGTTTCTGTTTCTCTGTCTCTGTCTCTTTCGCTCTGTCTCTGTCTCTCTATTTCTCTTGCTCTCTCTCTCTCTGTCTCTCTCTCTCATATTCTTTCTTCTGATAGCTGCTCTTCTTTCCCAGACCATCCAGGTCCATGGTTTGTGTGGTTTTTCATTGCTATTAGTATTATGGTGGTCAGTCCTTTGCTGTTTATTTTAAACTCACTGTACCCCTTTGTTAAGAGTCTCTGCATTCCAGATGCTATGACTATTTGTTAAAGTGTGCCATAGCCTTCCTGAAAGATTGCCAACCATTACAACCACCATTCTTAATTTCATTTCTTAACTTGTACGGGAACCAGAGCCATGCTTTCAGAGCTCCCTGGAACGCCAGAAGTGTATTTGCTCACTTTAGGCAGACCTCTGCTCTGATGTCCCTCTCTAGATAGTACCTGTGTACTACATCGCAGAGTAACCCTCCTCTACAGTCTTCATGTGCTCACCTTGCTTTGATCTCTTTACAGTGCTCTGCATCTGCTGCTGTTTATCCCAGTAGAATCTATCCCACACCTGGGCACATCGTGTGGCAGTTTATCATTTTTTTTTCATCATCAATGTCTATGACAGCAGGTGTGGTGTCACTTACTTAAGACACTTACTTAAGAACTTGGGTTTTCTTCTCCCTCCTCCTCCTCTTCCTCCTCCTCCTTCTCCACCTCCTCTTTCTTCTCTGCTTACTCCTTTGTAAATTTCTCATTCTAAAAGGAATTGCTTGTGGGCAGTGCTTTCCCTGAGAACCATTAGCCAGCCTGGCTGCCGCATGCTTAGCAGTTTCTGACTGTGCTGAGGTTCAGACAGGGTTCTAAACCAGGAGCTCCATAAAGGGGACTTCAACTTGCCTAAGAGCAGAACTGATGCTTCCAAGTCCCCTCAATGTTAAAGTTTTATGCTCCACCATCCTGAAGAAAATTAAATGTTTTCCTCCTCTAATTTTACTTTAAAACTTATTTTTTAGATGAATGTGAATGTGAAAGAGAGAAAGTTGAAATAAACAAAACATATCCTTATAGGCAACCAAGTTAGATAAAAGTATTATAGGCAGTCAGACGGGGACAGATCCTCCTCGAAGGAGCCCCTGCAGAAGATCAGATACCTTGCAACTACTGGGGAAGCAGACACTTCTGCTGTGGGCCAGACCTCAACCCAAATATAAAACAAGTGCACCTACATACTTCCTAAGGATTTGATATTGTCAGTAGCTCTCTGTCACCCTTAGAAAGCTAGAAGGAGCCACTAATCTGATCCCTTACAGGAAGAGACCCTGTTCTATATTCATGCCCCCTTGTTATTGGCTAGTTTCCACATTTGTCCCCAATTTAATCAATTTTAATTGAACAATTAGACTCATAAACTTATTTGTTGGCCATGGTCCTGTCCCTCCTCATGCCCACTCTTGTGAGTTCCCATTTTTCCCCACCTTGGACCTGCCTCACCTTGTGGTTTTGCTCTATAAAAATCCTCAGAGAAGGCAGGGTCCTCTGCAACACACTGGGACACTTTCTGTCTGTCTCTCAGTCCAAAGTTTTCTTTCTCTCAATAAATATATTCTTCTGTTAACCTCCATTGTTCCAAAAAGTCATTCTTTGATTTTAGAGAACATGGACTCTTCCCAAGCATTTGATAGGTCAGGAGATCTTTTTCCCTATATCAATATTTTTAAATGCATTTCGGAGAATTGAGAGGGAAGTGGAGGTATTTCACACACTGTCACATTTATGATGATTGACTGACTTTCCTCCTCTCCCCGGATGTGCTTACCTGACATGGTGGCCCGTACTCCAAAGTCTGCTCTGGTTCCTGATTCCTCCCTCCTTGATGCTCCTCAGTCTCCTTCCCATCTGCCAGTCTGGCCACTCTTCCCGCGCTTGTCATCAGTAGTGTGAGGCTAGGGCATCTCTCAGGTTTTGTTTCCTGCTGCCTTTTTATTTTCCAGGCAACCAGAGAAAGGAGAATAAAGTCTGTAATCTGAGAAAAAACATCCTCAAAGCAAGGCTGGGAGACATTAGAATAATAACCCTGCAAGTGACCAGCAGCAGTGTCTGTGTATTTATAAGATATTCATGTAACTTTTTTAACCAGAGAACATCAAGGTCTATAACCACACTTTTCTAGGGGCTGTACTCAGCTTGGCGCAGGCCACATTAAAAAGCTCATAAATAACTCGGATCAGAGGAAATTGGGAAATGATGACTACACAAATACAAAGAGAATTTTTATGTTTTCCACAACCAAACAGCACTGACAGTTTCTTCTCCTCGGTCACAAATCACTGTTCTTCAGAGAACTGTTGGAACTTTGTGATGGGCTAAGAGAATTCATATTTAATGAGGGAAAGTCTCATAGAACCAGCTAAAGTCCTGTAATTTGCTTTTGTGCCCCCTATATTTAACTTTTCATACTCCTCTTATGTGCCAACAGTGCACTCATTTTCTCTCTAATATTTCTTGGGCACACGGATAATCAGGTAAATTCCCAGTATAACATAAATGGCTAATTGATAATCCAAGTTAGCCAACACCAGTTAATGATTTAAAAATGAGCTTAGTAAAGCAAATGTATTTCCAATTCATATTTAAGGAAGGTAAAAGGAGTGAAATGTGTACTTCTAGAAAGAGTGGGCTTTTCCCAAGAAAATGTTAGACAACATTAAGTCAAGCACCTATGTCCACATGAAGCTTGAAGCCTGAAGCTTGAATTGTTGCTGGTTGGGAAAACATCCTCATGTCTAAGGAAGACATTATGAAAGATCCCAAAGGATAAAAATCTTGATTTGGCGATGATAACAGAAACAAGTAATATTTTCATTAATGTGTAAATATCAGCCATTTTGAAAAAAAATCAATAAACACTCAAGAGCACCTGGACTAGACTGTATTTTCTCCTCCCATCTCATTTCCCATGCTGACTCTATCACTGAAAACAGTTTGGCCAATTGTTAGAAATAACAAACTACCTTGTCACCTGAGTCGACATATTTTAAAGAGTATTAAAGCAGCGTTTTGAATAGAGATTTTTTTCCTGAAGGTTATAGATACTTCATATTTATTAAATATATTAGTTCTTCATCTTCAATTTTTTTCTAGTCTGTTGTTTTACAGTCAGTGCTTTGTAATGCAAAAACATTTTTTGTATAATTTTTTTTTCTTGTAATTTGTGGGCTCCCTTTCTGTATCACAAATGGCTTTAATCTATCTGAGCATTACTTCTTATGGCATTTGTTCTACGGAAACATTCAATTATTTAGATTTTTAAGAATTTCTGCAAAGATTCTGTTTTCTGTTGTATAGTGTTTTCCACTTTACCAGTCCTTAGCAGGTGAAATATATACTAAGAGTTAATGCATTAATAAACAAATGAATGCAGAAAGAAAAGCATTGTAGAAGTCACTTTGGTCATAGGGATTGAAACTAGAATACAGCTCCTGAAAATTGTGGCTATTTTTTAAAGATATTTATTGCAAGGCTCCCAAGTTGCTTTTCTTATGAACACTGTATCTTCTTTGTTCCAAAAGAAAATCAAAAAGGCTTAACCTCAGTCAAAATGATTTTTTTAAAATTTTGAAACAAAATGAGTGTAGTGATGCGTGACTAAGTCTGAGTGATATTTTCAGGATTAAAAATATTCATTAATAATGGCAAAAGGACTTCCATGCATAAGAATGAATTAGTGCCCCATCCCAAGGCACAGTGCCTGCGTTCTGTAACATGCCTCAGTGCATTTGATTTGTTTATAGCTCATAGCTACTCAAAACTGGGACAAGGCTATTCCTTTCCAGCCCCTGTGTTTCCGAGTCACACTAGAAATCAGAAGTTATCTTTAGTTTATGATGAGATTAAAAACCAAAATAACCTGGTTCCACTAGTAAGCTTAAAAATGGGCACACTCATAATCCGGTGACAAGAAAGCCCTGAATCCCCAGCTCTGTAGGCTTTTTAAAGTATCTGAGATTCTACCATTAAACCCCCTACTTTACAGTTTAAGAATTGAATTTTTAAAAAATTCTCTTGGGAGATGTTGCGTATTAAAATATGACCATTTAATAAAAATAAGGGTGCTTACTAACATTTATTGAGGGTTTAAAGTGTGCAAGAAACTCCTCTAAGCTTTAGTGTTATCTCCTTTAATCCTTATAATAATCCAGTGAGGTAGGTATTACTATCATTCTATTTTATAGATAAGGAAACAAGGATTTCTTCCTACGTATTTGAGAAACTGTCCAGTGTCACAGTTAGTGTGTAATGACACATGGACTGAGTCCTGACACTTTACTCATTTAAATTGCCTACATTAGTATAATCATTTTGTTCCAAAAATACACAAAATGTAATGGAAACTCTTATTTCATTCTTAGCGATTAGCCTCAGGCTGCTGAAGGAGCAGGAGCTAAAGGGAGTGTGGCAGTAGAGCTGGAAAGCGACCTTAGAAATGGAAATGAAGGGCATCGACTGTTAGCGTCTGCCCAGTATTATTGCAACACAAGCTGACTGGGCCAATCAGAATTTTAGGCTCATTCTCTCAGTTTCCTGCATGCATTATTCTCCATCGCTCTATCTGGAATTTCCTCCGTTGCTCTTGAGTATCTGCATCAGTAATGCACGGTGATCTTCACTGGAAAACTGCACATTTCTTCCTTCTTTTTCCCCTACTTTTGCATCGTGGAACACCACCTAAACAACTGTCTTCCCTAGAGAGCATTCTCACGTACTTATGCAAGAAATTCACAGTTTAGACCAAACTGATATTTATTACCTGCAAAATACAAGTAGTGTCAGTCCTTAAAATCCATTATAAGGTTGGAACGCAACCAAGTGTATGTATCTATTTTATGCTCAGGAGTTTTAGAAAATAGATACAAGAATTTTGGCAAAAAAGCAACAAAAGGGCATAGTCACAGGCTTTGCTCCTTACTTTACTTTTCTTTGTACTCTGTACTCTGATAAAGTGATCATGATTTTAAGTTCTGTTCTGCAGTGATAGGGGAATACAGAGCATGCAGTTTTCAGGACCGAGACGGACATCTTTTCCCAGTTTTTGCTTGACCTCTCTGATATTCAAGACCCACAAATCTGTCCCAAATCTTATTGTTTGTCTTAATTTTTTTTTTTTTATTGTTGGGACAAAATATCCCACAATCACAAGTTATGGAAGAAAGGTTTATTTTATCTCAGTTTGCAGAGGTTTCAGTTCATATTGTGGTGTCTGGCTGCAACTTTGGATGTCCTGGGGGTAAAAGATGGAGAGAGGATAGCAAAAAAAAAAAAAAAAAGAAAAGAGGTGAGAGATGGGATTAGGTAGAGTCATCTCTCCAGATGGGAGGAAAGGAACAAACACCTCAACCACTTTAGGCGCATTTATTTACACATTTGTAAGATAATGTCGCATGACACTTCTTTGTCGAGCAGCACATTGCTTGGATTGCCTTGGGGCTTGATGCTCTCAGGGCTGGAACAGCTTGCTCAAGTGGCTTGCCCCAGGTGGTCTTTGTTCTCCCACCAGCCTTGCCTCAGCCCTACATATGTGATCTGTCCCCAGATTCAAGTGCTCCCACCTTCAAGGCAAGGTGGAAAAGCAAAGGATCATGGGAGAGGAAAAACACTCCATGGAAGGTAGGCAGGAAGAAGAAGCAGTAGTGAGCTTTTTGTATTTTTATCCATCTGGGCCACAAACCTATTAGATGATGCCACACACACTCGGGGTGGGCCTTCCCATTATACACACCCAGAAGGAGGCCAAACCAATCAGTGGCCTTATCTAGTGCCACACACCCTTAATCTCAGTATTGCCCACCCATGATCCAGTCACCTATCAAAAGCCTCACCTATGAGTGCAGAGGCTTTGCAGGAGCATCTAGATCTAATCCAAAATACTGTTCAACTTTAAAGTGCACAGTTTATAGTCAAGCATGAGGATTTGGCTTCAAGGATTACACATCAAATGTCAGTTCTTTGGGAAGACGGGACAAGAATTCGTAGACTTTCTATGGGCTTGATCAGTTTACTAAAAGAGTTCTGGACAAGATCAGATTATTATCTCAAGAAATTTTCTGATGCTACAACAGGATTACTTCATAATTGACTGCTAGAGAGAGAAAAGTGGGGACGCATGCGTCAAAGGAGCAACAGGGAGCCTTGAGCATTTAAATTTTTTTAAAGGGACCAATTCAGAATAGAGATATTATGGAGGGTGGGTTATGAAAGCCAGTCTCTCATGCTATCCTCTACTATGCATAAAGTATGTAAGAGTAGTGTCTTACTGTTTTTCTTCATTAGGCATGATGTAACTTAAAAAAAAAAGAATATAATGCCTATACCCTGACTTGGTATTTTTTGTAAATCTAAAGCACTTTCCAGATTGACTGTCTGTTAAGATATCTATAATTGCTGTATTCATTTGTTTGCATAGAGAAATAGAAGTTGAAGTGGCTTGTTAAAATAGCCAACAGTTTTGGAGGCCTAAATAGCTTCTGTCAAGCAACAATTTGATAGGTTAAGAGTAAGTGAAGTGGCAACCTATAGATTATGTCACCCTTAATGAAGATGGGTGTTTATAGAATTTTATTGAACAGTGATGTTTTGGGCATTGAAATATTAATCAGAAACTTTAGAAATAAAAGCCTACTCAAGTGTCTGTAGCAACCATGCAAAACACTTCCTTTCTTTAAGGTTTTAGATAGGAAGACTAGAGTCTGTTTATTGTATTTTTCTATTTGCCACATCTATTCAATTACCTAATATTCCATTTCTTGCAGTTTAATCTCAGACGGAATGTCACTATCAGAGACTGACTTCTCTTGGTTTTACCCATTTCCAGTTGATGCTGTAATAGATCCTCATTCCACATCTCTGACCCAGTACCATGAGAAATCACCATGCTTCACTGTGGGAGAGATAACCATGGGAAGGGCTGAAGTAATGACTTTGGATACTTCTATCAATGAAAAAAGTTGATAAAAAATAAGCAGTCATGGGAAGCAACATAAAGTATATTACAAAAGAAACGGTGTTCATTATAATTCTATAGCAAACTCACAGGGGGGAAAAAGATAACAAAAGCTTATCCTTGGTGTTCAGAGTGTTTGGCTATGGCTTTGTAGATGACTTCTCCCGTAAAGCCTCACAACATATAGCAAAGCCAAAATTCAAGAAAATGTGTGTGCTGGACATTAAAGTAAAAGGACGAACTTCCAACAAAGCTGCCTATTTTAAAGACAGGTTTTTAAAATACCTGTTTGTTTTGAGTGGTTACTGTAACACACAATGAAATACAATAAATAAATACATGAATAGAAAGTAAGCAAGGTTTCTGGAAATGGAGTCTCTTAGAAACTATTGTAAGATCACAGGTTTCTGGAATTGGAAATTTAGCACCAGGTTGTAGGAAGAGAGTAATAGAGAACATCAACAGTTTGAGATAACATCCTTTACAAAGTGCATGGGGGTGGTACTATTGTTTGCTGGTTCCTTTCTCAGGGTTAGTGCGGGGCTCATCTATCATCTGTGTTCATGGGGATAGACAAGGCAAAATGTGGAACTGGATCTCCTTTTTCATGATTTTGTGTGAAAACTTGATTAAGATACAGGGTCCGCCATGGATACTTACTATCCTCAAAGCTTCTAAAGCTCTCTTTTGTGTTATGTCCCAGATTTAGTGGAACCTTGCATCAAAGATAACACCTGGTTGCCCCTCTTCTTTTCTCCTGTTGACTTGAACTCATAGATTCACAGTCCACACAAGAAGTACTCTGCTGGCCACTTAGTAGTCTTCTTACCACACCTCCTGCATAACTTTAATTATAGACATTGTGTATAGCTGCATGGAAGCTTTCCCTTACCCCACCAGATAAGGTGGGCTATGGCCAAATCAAGTGTGGGTGTGCCCTAAGAACCCCTAAGAGTTCAGCTACATGCATGTTATAGCAAGGAAAACAATACAAGACACATAACTTATAGTATTATTTATAATAGTCACCCAAGGAATCAAATACAAAGGAAGTGCAGGAAATATGTCTGTACACTAAACATCTAGAGAATCCATCCAGGGCCTGGATCCCATAGTAATGTCCTGCATGAGTCCAGCTGAAGACCTAGAGCCCACGACAATGCCCCTATAGGGTCAGCTGGAGGCCTAGAACCCATGACAATGACTCATGCAAGTCTGTGTCGCCAATCTGTGCTGGGAAGGCCTAAGGGTCAGCAGTGGTTGCTAGAAACTCAGTGTCAATGGGGTGAAGGATCTGTACCAGTAGGTTTAGAGCTCTGCCCCAGACAAGAAGTGACAATCAAAATAAAGATAAGGGCTCCCCTAAAAATGCCACAGACATCCTCAGCAACAAAGAGGTTCTGCGCACCGCTGATGATGAGAGCAGCTGAGTTTATATCAGGAAGCCAGCATGACAAGCTTCTCCTGAAAATTGAACTGAACACATCTTCCCCTTCAGGGCTAAGAAGTAATGCTCAAAGTAAGGACCAGAGTTCCCCCAAAGCGAATTCCATCCATTCTCAGCAAAGGTCCTGACCTCCCCTGGTGCTAACAACTGAGTTCATATCAAGGAAACTACCATGACAACTCCTCCAAGAGAACCAACAGCTCAAAAAGAACCAGCAGCTCCAAATAAAAACAACATTCTTCTTCTCCTCCAGGTCTCCTTTTTATGCTGGCAATAATCCTCAGGTGGGCCATCTACATTCAGCACTATGCTGATTCAGTTAAGGTGATGTTATATCAATCATCACTTTTCAATCCACCACAATACACAAAATGCATTTATGTGTTTGTCTATATTTTCACTTCATGGGCTGGAGATCTCATCCACTGCAAACATTTCACTACCATGGACTCTCCCAACAGTTCTGAAACTCTCCGAGGTGTTTGTATGTAGAATTAAACTTCAGAAATCTTGTTTCCTTGCTAATTCTATTAGTCTTGTGTAAAAGTCAATGTTGAGATTACAACTAAGCCTTACTATGTTTGTGGTTAAGTCACAAGCACTTTCCTAGAGGCTGCTTCTGGAGGCAGTAGTGTTCAGGAAGAATCAGTGAATCCCAGTGTGGTGCAGGACTGTGTACTTTGTTCTTTAAAGCATAGATGAGTCAGTTTCAATTCTCTTAGGAGCCCTTCCTAGAAGTAAGATAGGGTCTTGTCATTGATTTCTCTGAGTACAAGAGACAAAGGTGTCTACAGCTCTGATTATAGACATTTTAGTGAACTACAAGCCCTTACCTTATTATGTAATTACTGCTTTTGTGGAGGAAATCTGGTATGTGTCAAGTTCTTTTTCACTCAAGAGTGAGAGTGGAAGATTTAAGGTAAGATGTGAGCCTGGGGTGAGGGTTGTCAAATACAATATCAAAACATATGCCATGGTACTTTCCATGGTCTCTGAGTCCACATAATCCATTTATTTATTTATCACCATATCCATAATTACAAGGTAAGCTGCATACCGTAATCACATACGAAGCTGCAGGAACCTCAGTTTTGATGTGTGCGCAAACTACTTTCTGGTGTGCATGCAAACCAGGGCTCAGATGTGTTCACGTCACCTCTTTAGGCCATTTCCAGCTCTTGGCTGGCTGAGTTGTGAGGTCGGTACAGCTCTCCTGCTCATTGGCCTCCAGGGTCATCTGTGTTTTTATGCATTCTCCTCAGCCCCAAGTGCTGCTTTGGAACCCAACAAATGAATAATAACCAGAGAGGAAAAGCTCCACTTGGTATTTCTGACTGTGATACAAATTCCCAAACTCCATCACCTCTGAGATGCAGGAGGCTCGCATGAACCTCTAATTGGGTTGAGGGTTCAAAATCCCTTATACAATTTCCTATTTACAAACATTTTTACAAATCTCAGAGGCAATAGAAAAACATGTTAGAGTTTTAGTTGATTCTCAAGTGCCTATTTTCACTTGTATTACTACAGAACCCAAATATGTTTGCTGAGAGGATGCTTGCTGTAGAAACAGCAGTCCACACATAGCACTGGGCTTCTGAAGCCAGGTGGGGAGGTAAGTGAGCAGATTTGTATGTATGGCTTCACACCTTTTTTCCTGGCCCAGTTCTGTCATTTCCTATTATTTTTGTTAGAAAGTGATCTGTCAGACATTGAGAAGGTCAAATCTTCAGGACAGGTGGTCAGTTGAGTGTAGAAAGCGAGAAATGAGGATTACCTTCCAATGTCTGATTGTAAAGCTGCATGAAAGGTAAGAGCCTCCCTGACATGTGCACACTAGGGCAGCAGCCGGCTCCAGGGCTTATGCATAAAGGGTTTGGTCTTCTGCCCTTAAAGAATATCTAGATGGATTTGTCTGTTAGTGTATTTGCTCCTGTCTAAGCTGATACACTCTTGTAGAACTAGTCTCATTCAGTTATTAATGACTGAAATTTCCATTTCAGGATTCAGAAAATGGATTTACAGTACTTTTTCTGTTTCTAACTACTACTATGGGCACAGCAGGACTGTGACCCTTCTGAAATCACTATAAAAGATGACTCAGTCAAGCAATGAGAATGACAAATAATTCAAAGCCAAGGTTAGAATTCAGTGTTAGGTACTGTAGAGCTTGTTTTCATGTTAGTGCTAATCTATTCATTATCATTCCTTAAGCATGCTCATCCAGCTAGCTACAAACTAGTTTTCATTTAAGCAAATAAAGAAATTTATCTGAATGCTGTGTCAAAATACATATACTCAGTGTCTAGCACATCCCACTTTTGACAAAGCTATCAAATATCTGTACCGAAAGGCATGTGATAGGGTAATATTTTATGTTGGTTTAGGAAGCCCATGGCAAAAGCAATGGAGAAACACATGTGGATCTGACAGTGGAGGCAAACATGGTGCCACACTGGGAAAAGGAGGAGCAGAGAGTCCTATTAAATGCCCTTCTAGGAACCAAACTCTAACCCCATAAGGTTAGAGTCAACTGGAAGTGAACATAAATGTTCAGACTGAATTCACCCATTTCACTGCAAAGTGAGATTCTCATTTCCTCATACCCCTCATGAATGTCATGAATCAAGACTAGGACTGAATTTTCTAAAACAGAACCACAGTGAGGGCAGTGGTAAAGCGAAGAGGCTTTTCCTCAGTACTCACTCTCAATCAGTGGTAGAAAGCAGGTCACCGTCATTTGGGATGTGGAAGGTGTGCATGCACAACTGCCCAGTAAAATTCAGTGAGAGCCTTTCTGATAAAGAAAGGACTAATAGCTTGTTTTAAAAAAAAAGAAAAAGAAAAAGAAAGCATGCTCAACAAGGGAGGGTGCCAATTCACCAATCCCTTGAGGGAGATCATCTTGCTTGGTGAATTGGCAGAAATAAATTTTACCTTGTTAACCTTATTGACTAATTAAGTGTCATTGTTTTCCAAATCCTTCCCCTACTTACAAATATTTCAAATATCATTACAGAAATATAGCTTTTAAAATGCATAATATTGGAAATAGTAAATCTATAATCCTGATCTGTTTTCCAAGTGGGACCCTGAGTAACTTGCTAACCATCTTTGAACTTTACATGTTCATTTCTCAGTGGACATGCTGGGCATTACCAAGTTTATATGAAGGAAGATTATCTGACACCAGGTCATCTGATTAGTGTGCCACACAAAGCTGAAAGTACATAGGCTTACAAAGCATTGAATCAGTCCTGTTAGGATGATTACTTTAGGGTTATTTTCAGATCCTTAAGAACTAAATATTACTATTTTTTCACCAGTTATTTAGCAAAAATTCTGTCTCCCAAAAAATACGTTTCAGTAAGTTGTCGTCTTGCTTTTGTCTGCTGTCTGCACAAGGTCATGCATCATTAGCCATTCCAAAAATATTTACTGTTCTCTCATAGTATTTTGCATGGAGAGAAATCCAGAGATATCCATAGAGGTTGTAAGTAATTTTGATCCCCTTTTCCATGCATAGGAGAAATGCACAGTGGGGTGTGTGTGTGTGTGTGTGTGTGTTGGGTGTGCATGTGTATGTATGCGCACACATATGCAACACAGAAAGAGTCAGACACACGGAAGAATATCATCATTCAGTACAGTATAAGACCTTTCTCTTTTTTTTCGAATTTGAAAATATCTGTCACTGGGAACTCTTGGTTAAAAGTAGAGATGAGAAAACAGGGATTAAAGCCCCTTACAAAGACAGCTATTTACACTAAGAGAAAAATCTGGAATCTGTATTGCAGTAGCGAAATATTAGAATACTGTCTACACCAATAGGGTAAAGCAAAACAAATTCAAACACCAAGAAGCAGCAGCAGAAAAAAAAAGGAGCATTTCTCCCCTCAGAAGCTATCATTTGAAGCCACTCTGCACTGCCCAACAGAGTAGACCTCTGCCCTTGAGCTTCTTGAACAGACAGAATAAGGCAGTTCCAAACTGCTATGTGCTCTAAGTTTAAGTGTGTGAAAGGACGTTAGATTTTTAAGGACTTTGAAAAAAAGAATGTGACATATTTCATAGTTCTATATTGACTATATGTTGAAATTAAATATTATGTATATGGCTTCAATTATCTGTCTATCTATCTATCTATCTATCTATCTAATAATTTTACCAGATTTTCTTTTTCTAAATGTAGCTAAGGGAAATTTAAAATTGCCAGTGTATTACACTATATTGTCCTTGAACAAAGCTGTTCTACAATTTCCAAAACATGATCTTCAAAGTTCCAATGGTGCATGTACCCTTAATAAGAAAATTTTCTTATAAATGAAATACAGAGATCAGTATGTAACCACCCAAGTCATCAGCTGTTTTAAGAACATTGCAGATGGTTCTAAGGTTTAGGAAACTGAGATAGTTTAGTACTAAACAAAAACTATGTAAATCCATCAAAAGTGTTCTTTTGAAAAACCACTTTGTCATGGAATTGCTGTGGTGTGTGACATTTTTATGTATTGGGTGAAAATTTAAATTTCATAAAAAATAAGTTTTCCTGCCTTGGAGAATTGAGCTACCTTTTTATAATAAAAGATAAAATCATATTTTAAACTGCATCTTTGTTTTTACTTTATAAAATAGTAGTGTTAATTTGAAAAGCAATTATAATTGCATTTTTCTCCAGTGAAATCCAAGGCCTATATATATTAAAAAAAAAACTATAGTTTCAGCATTTTTATTGGCCTGACTAGTGAAAAATGATGTTTTCAGTTTTTGCAGTAATATCTTGGGCACAGCAGTAATGATCAATCCCTGATGAAGATAACAATGACTCAAGGCCATCACTGGGGAATGACAACAGCTTCATTTTTATAACTATGTTTAACCACAATATAAGAGGATTTGTTTGTTTGTTGCTTTTCATAAAAATGCTTCCAGTAAGTCTAACAAAAATTGGGATGAATTCATCAAATGTACATTTCAGATTGAAGATTAGAATGTTCTGTCCCTTGTTTACTGTGCAATTGTAAAAGTAAACTTTCATATTTTTTAAATGAACAAATAGTTATTGAGCAACTGCACAAGAAAAATAACAAAAGATGCTATGTTTTAGTAAGGATGAAATTTCTTTTTTACACAATTTTAAAGAATTTTTACCATATATATTTTTATCATCTCAGTTTACCTAGAGAAGAACACAGATTAGAAGGCAAAATGACTTACTCAGGATCATATAGGTTGATTTGAGAAAAATACACAGGAAGTCCTATGTTTTGACTCTCAATATAAATTATTTTTTACAATATTATGCTGCATATATTGCTTTATTTCAGATGATCATTTCTATGTGGAGTGGTTTCTTTTATGTTATCCTTTGTTCTATGAATGTATATCACTTACTTTTTCCCAAGAAATACCCCTTTTTAGTAAAGGCAGTAACTGCGTTTGGAGGATGGCTCTAAACACAATGAACCAAAGTAGAGAGCAGCCCTGGGCCCTCTCCATAGATCACAGCTTATGGCAGTTCCCCCAGAGAACACAGAAGCACTTGGACCAGCTTGAAGTTTAAGTGCATGTCACCATGATGTACGGTGTCTTTGGTGTCCGTATATCATGGAGTGGTAGGGGTGTCGCCCATGGATGGAGAGCATCCATTCTCCTCTCCTGACACTGTGCCTTTTTCCCAAACAAGACATATCTTTGTGATTACAATCTTATCCAGGCTGGCTTGCTCCCTCTGGACCTCATCTACAGTGAGGGGCAAAGTAAGTCAGCATTTTTGGAGACAAATTTTTGGGGGAACATGCTTTGGGAAATCATGAAAGAAAAGTAAAGCTGGGAATATATAAGGCTCTTCTAGGTGTTCTTATAACTTAAACATGGATTTCATTAGATAGTTCTATGTTAATTATACATATGTGCAATATGCACACCTGTGTATATGTAAATATAATAATAATAATAATAATAATAATATCGTGCATATATAGGCCTTGGTTTCACCCTGAGAGAACAGTCAGGTTATCCCAGGAAGTGGTGACTAGTGAGGCAGTGAGTCATCTCTTCTCCAATCCTCCTGCTGTTAAGGAAGAGGATCTTGATCACTCTCCTAACTTGATGTTCCTGCACAGATCCCAGAGGGCTCAGCTCTGTCCCCTCTTTTTGTATTCTCTTCTTATCCCCAACCTTTAACAATGTGTTCATTACCTTGAAGATCAGGTAATATTCCTGGAGGGGAATTGACCATGCAAGATAAACAATGCCACTGTGACTCTCTCTAGTTTTACACAGTGAAGAACTTTCTAAAAATGAGCTGTCATCCTGCCTGAGAAGTGGGACAGACTTTTCTTAGCTGACCCTGGTTCTCGTTTTCTTACTTCACGTTCTCAACTACCTTATTTTTGCACTTGAGCAGTCCTTTTTAAGTAGGCTGGTCTTACCTATTTAGCATCCAAGTAAATCTCACTTTTAGAATGCCTGTACCTCTCGATTTTCCATGTAATCAATGATTCGTACAGGTGAAGCACACAACAGAGAATTTCTCAAGTTATAGGCGAATGGACTGTATGTTGCAATCAGATGGGCTGAAAAATTAGATGAATCTCCTGACTCTTTACTTTACATCCACTTAGTGTAGTCTCATGGATCTCACTACCACAGCCTCTGCTTCTACCTTGTGTTTTGGGGACTAATCTGCTCGTGCCTCTTTGTGACTGCTACTTCACTTCCTGAAGACATTATCCACCTGCAAACAGCCTGAGTAACAAATGCAGCACATAAATTTAGGCTCTCATAAACAGTAAACCACCAATTGTTCCTGAAGATAGACTCATGGGAGGGAAACTAACAATTACTAATGCTGTAAAGTCATCCAAGCAATCTTTTAACTACTTTATTTCTTTTTTAAGAAGGGAAAAATAAAAAGATGGCTCCTCTCAATAGACTGATATTGAAGACAGCAGAAACGTTTGTTTTTCAAATGATTGACTGTGAGTGCTCAATTATTAGACATATTTAATGCAGGCAAACATCAGCAAGTTAAAATTGTTTTCTGCTTAAATCTTGTCATTTGCCAGAAAGGAAATGATATGTTAGACTTGTTGCACTCTTTCTCAGTATGATAGCAACTAAAGTAGCTTAAAATTGGATTCACTTATAAAAGTGGACACTATTAATACCATTCTCTGCTTGGTGGTAATTCCTTTTACTCTGCTTTGTCTCAGAATCTGAAGAGGCTCCATTCCTTATATTCAGTGTGTGGTCCTAATTAAGTATTCATTATAGAATACATATGTTTCATTTAAGACTAGATATCAAATATTTATACATTATATTACACTTGCTTACTATTAGGCCAGTGTGGTGAGGTGTGGAATGACTAGTACTTCCCTGTCTTCAACCTGTAAAATTAAGGTTCAGAAGGACCTGGACCAGAGAAAAAGCCTGTCTCCCTCAAAGTACTTATTTCACTGGCATTTCACCAAATAAGCTGAAAACCTAACTAAATGTAACTATGCAGGCTTCGCCACTGAGAATCAAAAGACATATGCACCAGATTCACATAAGATTTTATAGGACCACTGGGAATTGAAAAGGTTAGACATTAAGAAAGTAAAAGAGCACAAAATCGTTCAAATTAATAAAATCAAAACCAAACAACTCTAGCTAGAAAATAGAGAAATCTATTAAATTGTGGTTGTGTGTTGTAAGAGAACTGTTCTAGCACAAATCAGGCTTGCAATTGTTGTAGCTGAATCTTTGAAATGACTTCATAAGATATGGAACATGTATATAATTATACAAATTTTTGTATTTACATTATGATTCCCCACTTAGGATCTATAAAGTCCCTAGGGAATTTGCTTATTCAAAATAACATTCTCATCAGTACTAGAGGACAATTACAAATTAGAAATTGGATTACACACACACACACACACACACACATACAAGCAAACCAAACAATAAACAACTAATCAAGTTGAGGTCACTGCAAAACTCTGTAATGCTCTTAAAGGTAAATTCAAATTATTGTAACAACTTGATTCTAAAACACTTTATTATAAATAGTCACACATTTCCTGAGAACCAATTATGTCCAAAGTCTTTTGTAGTTGTGAATAAAAAGGCAGGAGACAGAAGAGGAACAGAAAAAGCTATACATGGTTGTGTTACTCATCATTATATTGGATAGACAAATTATAGGCATACACTTAGATAACAATAGAAGATATCTATATTCTATGTCACTAGAATAGATATACTCTATTAGTAAAGACAGTGATTCATACGAGTTCATAGAGAAAGAGCTTATATCAAGCAGAAATGAGTTGAGAGGGTTCCATGGGAAAGGGAGCTCTTCTTCAGCACCTTGAAGGATTATATGAAATGTGAGCAAGTGAGTTTAAGTCAGGGAGGTAGTTAGAAGAAAGGAGGGAAAGTGTAGTGAGGCTGGGATTATTGGAGTACAAATCTAGATTCACGGGCACACTGCAAAAAAGAGTGAAAGAGTAAAAATATAGATGGGTTTAGGACTTTGGTAGATGATATGAATAGCATGAAAAATTGAAGAGTTTGTCCTGTAGGAAATGAAATAGTTTTGAAGTTATATTTGAAAGACTTAGCAAGCTGCAGATACAATTAATCCAAAAACAAAGACACTGAAGGAAAGATGGGCGACTGTAGCTGCAGCATGGAATCTAAAGCAAGAACCAGTGATTTTGTGCAATATCAAGAGAAAACGGCTGAATGGTGTAGAGAGAGCAACCTACCAGTTTTATGGAAAGCAGTAATTTGGTAGGTGAAGGGATCAAAAATTTCAAGTCAGTACTCCAAGGAGCAAAGTGAGGTAATGCTTATTCATTTACTTTTTTGTTGATTAATCACTATTGTCACAAATTTTCTCATGAATATAAGTCATGTACCTATGTATGTCAAATTTCACTGATCAGTGACTAAATTTACTCTGTAAATAACTCTTTCTTGTTTATTTTGAAGAACAAAACAGACAAAAAGGATAGAAATTGTATAGAATTTCATAAGAGTATGCAATATATTGCATATTGTTATCTCAGAACTAGTTGCTCAGGTTATAAAATCTAGGCACAAAAGTGATCAGACAAGGACACCACAAACTGTTCTTTTGGATGAATAGAGATTAGTAGCATAGCTATCTATCTAGCACACATACACATACATTCATTCACATATGTTTACCAACATACATATAGTCTTTTCCTTCCTTTTTTTCCTTTCCCCTATCCCTGTAGTTCTGTCCTTTTGAGCACTTTCTTTCCCTTCCATTATTACAATATCTATTGTATGTTTTGGATATTATTATTCATTCAGAATTTTACTTTTTATCATTGTTTATTCTAGGGAGACAATATAATATTTATAAAAGTGAATTTGATCTTTGACACTTATAACTATGGTCTCTCTTTCAATATATGCACTTCGGAGAGCAGAAAGGATTCTCTATGTACTAAATGTCTAATTTTTACTATACATACATCCAGAGAAAAATTAAGACATCAGAAATAATTTTAGGGAGAATTTTCTTCTTCCACTTTTGTAAAGTAACCTGTATAACAAAAACAAAGTTTCTAATGCCCGAAGATCTTTCTGTAGGTGGGGTGTTTAGGTTTAAGAATTCTATCATTCTTTTTTCTCTCCAAAGTTGGTATCTTTTCAAAGCCTTACAATATTTTCCATTGAACTCATTTATTTTGGTTTGTAAGTTCCAAAGTTTTATATTTGTTTCTTGCTTGCAAACATTTTGCAATTTCAAGTGAATAACTATGATCTATTAAAGAGTTATCTCACCCAAACAACTGCCTCTTGGACCTCACATATGATATCACATAATTTTCTCAGAAAATGTACTCTTCTTTTAGTCATATAAAAATTGCACTTATTTAATTCAGGGAAAATTCCCCAATATTTCCAAGAGTGTCCCTCTGGCAGCAGTGAGTATTCTGCCCCATTTTTCACCTTCAGAGGTCTTTACACACATCAGCTAAATTTGTTCTCTTGGGCCTCTGTGAAGATGGTGACTTTACAAATTCCTCCTTTGACAAATTCCTCCCTAGGGAAGCATTATAGATGTTGATGGGGAAAATGCATCTTGCTAAGGTTATAGCCCACTCAGAATGTGGAGCCTTGGAGTTTGGAAACTGAGCTGGTGCCTTTTAGGGCTAGAGATTTACTTAAGATTCAACTGCAGATTGTTAGCTAATGTTTACAGAAGGGATGCACAATTAATAAATGCAAAAATTGTGTTTCACTTCTACATCCAAAGTGAATGGAATGTTTGTCAAAGCAAGAAACTTTGCTTTGATTATAAGCTACAGATAATGAAAATGTGTTTATGTTTCACAAATGCATTTGATTCTAGTGAATTGCATTTCCCATCAGGGAACCAGGTTCAGCAAATATTTTCACATGCTAGCTCCTCAAATCAAGCAGAAGGTTTTAGTTGACTAGAAATACAATAAGCTTAGAGAATAGAGGTTTAAACAGAAACTGAGTAATAGACTTTATAATTATTCTGCACTAGAATTTGTAAAGATAAGCTTTGGATTGCTAACTGTAAAGTACATGTATCATCTTTTTCAGGGAGAAATACTCATAAATATATAACCTCTACTTTCTCTTCACCAATTGCCTTGAATTTATCTCATTATATAGAACATGGGAGGTCCATATTAAAGTATTTTAAACCAAAATGAGTATGGAAAACAAGAAATGAAAGCATGGAAAAGGAAAGAGTTTAGAATTCAAAGAATGTCTATGCATGTTTTAAAGATGCAGATACATTTTAGCTAGACAGACATGGGGGCACACAAGACTTTCAGGCTTGTTGCTCAGCCCTTTGGAGTATATCTTTCTTGAATGAAGAAAAAATTGGCTACCAAATCCAGAGAGGTGTATTTTGCTCTCAAGCAGGGCAGTAGGATGAATTTTCCAGGGTTAGATTCCATATTGAGCTAAAATATCCACTTATACAGAATAAAGAAAAAGGGGAATCTGCCTGGCATAAGAATAAATAAGAAAGAAGCCTACTTCTCTTAAAAAAAGATGTGCCACAGACAAGGCTTAGCAATAATGGTCCCAGTCTCAATATGTGATGATCTGATATTGCATCTTCTCACATCGTGACTGTTACAACAAAAACAAAGAGAGTAGGAAAATTTCTATTGTGTATGTCAATTGTTGAATGCTTCCTTGAAACTTTCTAACAAATGACTTAGGATACACAGAGATATAACTTAGATACCAAAACTCCTACCTGCAGTCAGTTTCAGCAAGGGAAGAGCTGAAAGGTTGATATAGGACAGTGAACGAGACTGTCAATATACATCGAGCTAAACTCTAGGAATGTTCCTCATCTGGTGCTGTTTCTGTTGCTTATTTTTCCCTTCTTGGGCCTGTTCAGCAGCAGTGCTACAGATTTCATCTCTTCCTATGACATTTGCACTCACCTTTACAGTTTGATCAGGGAGACTTGTCTGTAACTTTGATTTAAGCATACTGAAAAAGAAGGGGAAAAGTCTCAGTTGAAAAGACACAGAGAAACAAGTTGAATCACTTGCTTCTCAGCAAAGAAGTTGTGTCAAAGCCTAGACATCAGACCTCTTAACAGACACATCCACACCTCATTTCTTTCCTTATTGCAGTCAATAATCTTGAGTGAGTGGGTCTCTGTGTATTGGGGCAAGAGGGAACAATTTCTGCTAACCCCATTCATACTCTTTGGGTTGCAAAGCTGTTTGCTTACAAACCCTCAGTTTGTACATACATTCCCCTAAACCATAGTTTGAAAGGAGAAACTACTTCACGGTGTATTATTTTTACTCCCACTCCAGAGATATGTCTACCCAAGTCTTTGTTTCTCCTACTTTCCTCCAAGCTCTGATTTCTTCTCTGGATCTATGCATTATTCAGACTGTGCCTCCACACCATCTCAGATTCCCACATTCTGTGGCTGAATAAAATCAAGTCTGAGAGATTTTTCCATGACTACTTTAAGACCCTTTTAAGAACTGCTGAGATTGCTGTGACTTTGTTACAGCAGGGCATGTAGGCCATGGTTCTTTGAAGGTAGGTGTTGAATCATTATTGCTGAACTCGTCCTAGACTCATCTTGGTTCTCAAGAAGGAGAGGATGCTGCCATTTAGAGGACTACTGAGAGCACGCATCTAGAAACTTCTTCAGGCTTTGCTAGTAATAACCTAACTTCTTCACTCTCCAGGCTAAATAAGATTCTGAAAATATTTGTAAATAAAATTTAACCAATTAAATAGAAAAAAGTAGTTTAGAGGGGCCTGAATAAATCTGTTGATCTACTGTCTATACTTCCTAGGTTCACACTTTGGAGCACCCGCAGTTCCGAGGTCTGCCCATTAGCACTGACTCTCAATCTGTAGCTATTGTTCCTTTGCTAGGCTCTTTTGAAATCTATCTCTACAGTGGAGTCCTCTGTGGCTACTTCTTATTCTAGTTTCCGTGAGGTTTTATCTCAGCCAAGCTCCCCTATTCATAAGCTGCTCTGAAGTGAAATTTTTTTTAATTGTTATGTTCTACCACTTCTGTTTTAATGGTGGTATTTTATTTTATTTTATTTTATTTTATTTTATTTCATTCCATTTTCAATTTTTGTCAGGACGCATTTGGAGAAGGTAATGTTTGTGTTCCTTCTCTGGAGTTGGTAAATGTACAAATGCATCTTCTTTCCTTTTCTCACCCCCTTACCCTCCTCTTTCTCCTGCCTCCATCTTTGATCCCCAAATCATTTGAGAGAGATCTATATCCATATTTCCTTTTATTTTATTCTTTCCTTATAATTTGGGTATTTTATATAAGAGAAACCATGATACATTTCAGATTGTGTGTCTGATTTATTTCACTTAATATTAGAGTCTCAGGTGCATCCATTTTCCTATAAATGACTGAGGTCTTTCTTTATGGTAGATTGTACTCCACTGTATGTAAGTGTTATACTTTCTTTAACCATTCATCTGTTGATGGACACACTGGTTGCCTTCAAGATTTAGCTCTGATTATAAGTGTGTATGTATCACTATAATATGGTGTATTTTTCTTGATTACATTGTATTCCTTCTGTACATTTGCTAGAATGGAAATGTCTCCTGGTAGCATAATTTTATCCTTTTTGTCCCTAGAATCTCTGCTTCTGCCAAACAGATTAGAGTATTGACTGAACACTGCATAATGCTATTGTCATCCAGTGCAGGAGTAATTAATTTTATTCTTTTGCAGGAACCAGCAGGAAGCTCACTCATCTTAGTTAGCTCTTCTTCTTGGAAACTATGTTTTCTAATGTTACTTGCACTTACTTTAGCAGTTTGTAACTAGTTTTAAGCAATGGTGGAACCCATGAATGTCATTTCTGCTCCTGCCATAAAACATTCTGTGTGATTTTCCTGAAGGACTCATTTTCTCTTCCTCCATCAGCAGTACTGCTGAGAGCATGAGACTGTGAGATGGTAAGACTTCATGCTGGTTCTCTGTTAGGATTTGGAAGAAATTTACCCAGGAGAGCCTCCAAATTCCACTACCTAAGAAGCAGATTAAAAATGAGAAATCATTATTTTAAGTTTGGCTGGTTTACTGCTACCCTGAGCCTAGCTCAGACACATGCATACAGATAGTGAATTGCACAATGAAGAATGGGAAATATCCCTAAAATGACCTGTACCTCCAGAGACCAATAGACGGGAATAGTTATGGGTTTGAGGTTGTACTTGTATACAATTGAACTATTTTTTACCCTCTTCCCACAAGTTCAGTGTCTTCATCTCCATAATGATGGGTTAGAAGTTTCATTAGCTTGAAACTTCCTCAGTAAAATATCCTGATGCTTGTTCAAAACAGTATTGCCTTTATTCAGGTCTTAACATGTTTGAGGTCTTTTAAACCTAAGAACAAAACAGAGCTTGGACAGACTGATTTTAAGTTCCTCCAAACCATCTCTTTGTTGCTTTTGCCCCCTTTAAGAACATTCCAGATGAAAGCATAAATCTGCCACATGAACTGATTTGCTGCACAGCAAGATAATTCTTTTAAGTCGTTTCTATTATAGGAAAATTAATTTCAAGGCACTTCATACAGTTCTAGTAAAATCCTTCCGCTCCATGGGGGTCCATGAGCAACATTAACTGTGCAGCATTTCTGGGTATGCCTCGTTATGACTTGCTGCAGTGAAGGATTTTTTTTTCAAAAAATATTTTTAAGATGAGCTTTTTGAAAATGCATTCTTTTTTCTCTGCCCTGCGTGAACGTTTAAGGAAACTAGAATTTCAAATATTTTTGTAAAGGACAAAATGATTTTCTCCTGCCTCATTTAAGGGAACAGAAATAGTTTATTTTTTGTTTATAGATGTGTGTGTGTGTGTGGGTGTGTGTTGCATAGCATTGATTCATTTGAGGATTTTATTAGAAGCAAATATAAAATCTGAACTGCCAATAAGTACCTTCCAAATTTTAGTGATTGACAGTGTAGTAGTTGTCATTACCCAGCTCTCACTTGTGTGATTGTCTTCGTTGTCTCATTGATGTTCTCAAGAGAACCACATAGATTGTCTACATGTGAATCTCCCTCTCAAAACCTGTTTTCTGAAGAGCTTGACCACAGGAGGTTTCCTGCAAGGCCTGTTTATAGAATGGCTCCACTGCACCCACTCTCTACTCCAGCAGACTTCTTAACTCACCACCGACTCACTTTTGTCCTCTTACTGTTCTCCCAGCTCTGCTCAACATATCCTTTCTACTTAAAGCATTGCTCTCTGACTTTCCTTGCAGTTCACAGGAACTATATATCTGCATTTCAAGGACTAATTTATATCCCATATTTTATGTCTCTTCTCTCCAGATTAATGTCTCATCATACCAATTTTCCCTTCCCCAAGTTATGTCAGAACCAATGTTGAAGTTATTTCACATTATAAGCTGTCTTGTGGCACAAACTGCAAGATCTTGGGCAAGTTCTGGGGATTTGTGATGCTTTTCTTAGGATATTCCTCTAGGACAACTGTATCTTTCAGTTAAATGGTCATTCTTGTCTCTTGTCACAAAGTTTATTAAATTATGCTATAGCTCATGAGAGCTGTACTCACAGTAAATGACCAGAGTCATGCAGAAAGAGATGAGTATAAAAGGTAGATGTGTGCAAAAGTTTCATTTTCATACTATACATTTGTTACATTATCATGTGATGTGTGTACATTCTACAGGCAAATTAATACATAACAACAAATTCTGCAGTAGTTTTTATACATTGGGTGTCATTAGACTGTACTGGATTGAAAACTGATGGTCAATTTAACATCAACTGAACTAAATCAAGATGGTGCTGAGTTGGGGGTCCACCTGAGGATTGCTAACAACATAAAGGGAGAACTGGAGAAAAATGTGTTGTTTAGTGTCATTGGTTCTCCATGGTGTTTTTGGCTCTCCTAGAGGAGTTTGTTGAGCTTCTTTCCTGATATGAACTTGGCCATTCTCATCATTGGAGGGGCTCGGGACCTTGCTGTCTCTGAGAATGACTGAAGTTCGCTTTGGGGCAGCTCTGGTATTTACTGATTCCTGGCACCAGAGGGGAAGATATGTGCTGTTCAGTCTCCAGGAGAAGCTTGTCTGGCTGGCTTTCTGATATGTACTCAGTTGTTATCATCAGGGGATCTCAGGACCTCCTTTGTCACTGAGGATGGCTATGGTGCTTTTCAGGGGAGCCCTGGTCCTTAATTCGAGTATTGCTTCTTGACAGCAGTATAGAGCCCTTGGCCTGCTGTCACTGATACTTCATCCCACTGGCACTGACTTTCTAGCTTCCACAGGGGACCTTTAGGCCTTCCCAGTGCAGGTTTGTGAAACAGACTTGCATGAATTATTGTCGAGGGCTGTAGACCTCAGGTTGGACTCTTGGAGGCACTGTCATGGGATCTATGTCTTCAGCTGAGCTCACACAGGGTATTGCCTTGGGATTCAGACCCTTGGCTGGACTCTCTAGGTCTTTAGTGTGTTGACCGTTTTCCAGAAATCTTTCATTAGTATTTAACTCTTGGGTGACTATCATTAAATAATATTATAATTGTTTGTGTCCTGTATTGTCTTATTCTTCTCATGAACCCTGACTTCAACTTAGACAATACTTTACTCTGTTTTGATCAGCTTCCTGGTGAATTTCGCCATTGCACGTTGTCCTCCATCTAGCGAGGCTGGAAGAAGGCAGGAGGTGGTGCCCCCCACATTTCCTTAAGATTGCATCCAAATCCCTATGAGATACAACTGATTTTACTTTCTTATAAAAACATAAAGTAATCAAGGTTTCATTTAAAGATTTAGCTTTCACAAGGTATTTTCATTATCTTTTTCACCTGGATGAATTTATAGAAATCAACAAACAAAAAATGATCCTCCCACGAATATATCTCTTCTATTCCATTGCACAACATCAGCCAATGACAGGCCAAAGAACAAGGAAGCATCAGTCAAAGAACTTTTAATGCTTCAAAATGTCCCACTTACCATTCCATCTGTATATGCTACAAAGCATCAGTTTGTTTGATTCAATAACTTATTGCTCTTTTCTTAAGGTTCCTATGTCTGGAACTGAAGTTTTATGAGCTAAGTTTTAAATATCAACCTTCAACTTAGCTGGATATTTGTGTTTATGGAGTCAGTAATTGTTTCAAAATTCATTTGTTCTATGGCAGATCTTTAAAGTAGCCTAAGATTGTATATTTCCAGGTTTCTAGAGTGAGTCCGATGTGGGGACACTGTCATTCATAAGCAACAATTAAATGTGTAAAGTTTAAAATAATAGTTAGTTCACATGACTGAGTTAACCATTTAAAGAAGGATCTGGATTAGGTTGTTTCTAAAAGTCTTTTTAATTTTGAAGTTCTTTTTTTATACTTGAGAGCTCAAGAAGAGGAAGATCATGTGACTGAAATGGGACAATTGCATTAATCTATTAATCTGCACTGATACATTCATCCCATACCATTGCCACACTTTGTCTTTTTCTTCCCCAGTAATTGAGTCAGACAAAAAGAAATGTCTCTTCCTATTTGTAGAACTGATTTCTGATTAGGATTTTTGGTTGGTTGTGCCACCTGCAAGTGTATATTTTCCCTGCCTGTGTGGTTTGTTGAATGAAGATAATCTGACATTCTTTGCAGGTCTTTAAGGAATAGGCAAAGCATTTTAGCCCATTGGCCTTCTTTGCTCATCCTTCCATTTTAAGGAAAACAAAGTAAGAACTTTAAAAGCCTTATATAAACAGCAGGGTCCCATGCTAAGAAGGCAGAGAGACTTCTAAAACATGAAATCTGACCCAGAAATAAAACACTGGAAAGACCAAAAAAGAAAAAAATCATGTCTAGTTAATTCCAGTTGATGAGATTTTTTTTTATTTGGGTTTTCCCCCCTTTCTATAGGAAACAGGTTAGAATATGGTTGTAAAAAATAAAAGTTACAAGTCATTATCTGTATCTCATGTTGCATTTTTGTTTTGTTTTGCTTTTTCTGTATTTTAAATGATAAAACTATAACAAAAATAAGCATGTTTGGAAAAAAATTTTTGTCTTTTTGAGACAGGGTCTCACTATGCAATTCAGGCTGGCCTTGAGCTCACTTTGTAGCCTAGGCTGGTCTTGAACTCACAAGGATCCTCCTGCCTCATCCTCCAGAGTGCTGGGAATACAGGCGTCAGCCACCATGCCTGGCTAAATTTTGTTTTTATCATCTAAGTTTTAATAGCAAATCAAACATATTTCTAGTGAAGCAATCATGGTTAAAACAAAGATTAATGAAACAGAAGTCAAAAGATGAAAGATACAGTTCTAGGGATCATCAACCTAGTATATGTAGGAGTAAATAAGCCATATTTTCTCCAGACCTGAAAATTCCTAATTGTGTAAAGGAGCTCTTTGCATGTGGAACTTCATTCAGCAGTTAGTGTGCCATAGTTTCCTCCAAAATCTGGGTCTTTACACTGAGACAGTGGTGAATGGTCAACTGAATTACTGAGTTCATATTACTTGACTTTGGAATTCAGACCTCTGGTTCTAGTTATTCTTCTCCTTCATGCAACTACTTTTTCTTATGTCTGGACTAGAAGACCCTCACCTGACCTTTTAAATTTCAGAAAGTATGTGGCATTTCATCATTCTCACTTGTACTTGAAGTCAGGCACCCTGTTCCCTCCTGCTGGATTGTCTTCTCTTTCACCTTCTCAATGTGCTAAAAAAGAAAAAAAGATAAAAACCATAAATACAGGAGGTAATTGTCTTATCAAAACAAGAAAGCTTATTTAACTCAGAATTTTGGAGATGATCATACAGCACGATTAACTGAGCCTCTGATGAAGGCGCTGGAATGCAATGGCAGGAAGTTTACACTAGAGGACCACTCACACCATGATCTAGGAAAGGGGAGGAAATGGAAATATTGGGGTCCCAAAGTCTCTCTAGAGGACATCTCCCAGTGACCTAAGGAAATTCCACAAAGGCATCACCCTCTAAAATGACACAGAATTCTCAGTACTACCCTCTGGGGAATAAAGCTTTAATCCATAGACATTTAGTGAACACTATCCACATTCAAACATAGCAATCATCTTGGAATCACTCTAGGTATAAAGAACCTAGCGAGGGCGTGCGTAGACCGTTATCTTTCTGTGCTTCCATATGAGTTCTTTTCTTTAGGTCACTGCAAATAATCCATATTGACTTGTCTAGAAGCTTTGTCTGGCATGTGAGTTTAGATACACTACTAGTGTAATTGCACTAATAGATTATTTATAAAAATTGTCATTTTTGCAGTAGAGTGTAGCAAAACACCAAGGTGGACTATTTAAAATTTAGCTTGCCTCCAATGTTGACATTTTCTCCCCTCCTTTCCCGTGAAGTTGCTGATAGATGATTCTCATCCCACTTCAGATTAGATGTGGGATTAGGGAGTCAAAGGTACTGGGGTTAGATGGCCACAGTATCCATTGTGAGTTGATCCTGAGTAATGTGGTGACAAAGTTTTTCTCTCCATTCCAGCCTTAAGAACCCATAATATTTTTTCTGTTTTTGATATTAATAGACTATTTGCATTTGCCATTCAGGGTTTCTCTAGTTACTCTGAGTCCTCTTTTACAGTATCTTATATCTTGTATCTCTCTCTCTCTCTCTCTCCTGTCTCCTCTCTCTCTTTCTCTCTTGCTTTTTCTCTACATAACAAATACTCCAAAGTTCCCCAGCATAAGTGCAAATGTTGATCTGTACTCATTCATATAATTTCAGCAGCAAAAGGGATCCTTCTGTGAACACTTGCTTCTTTCTTCCTCTTGTCTTTCTCTTTTATTTGCATTTTTATTCTTTCTTTTCATATCCACACACTCCTTCCTCTCTTCTGGAAGGACATATTATCCAAGAACTTTGAATAAAGTGCTAGTTGGGTCTGATCACCACTGAAACAGTCAGAAAACCTCTAGATTCACCCTGTAGGAGACAGTGATCTGGTGAAGGCATAACTATGCACAGGGCATCAGAGTACATGGCTGTACTCTGTGGTGAGACTGTAATGGAAACCAAGAGGAAAGAAATCTGAAGCTATAAGGGAAACTTTCCAGAAATGACTCTTAGCTTAGTTCATGAAGCAGCAGGATGCTGCAAAGTGAATCAGTTGGGAGACAGAGTCTCAAAAGAGGAAATCTCTTGTGCAAAGGCAGAGCAAGAAGAAGAAGGATGTCATGGTCTAGGAGAGGAGTTAACTCAGAATTATCAGAGCAAAACAACAGGAGGTATATGAGAACAGGACATATGAGTAGAGATGTCTACTTAGGGCAAATAGTTGATTGCAAAATGAATTTCATCACAAAAAAATTACAATGACATCCACTCAGCAGAATATGAAACAGGGTGCCCTTTGGCTCCTTTCTTCACCCTGTACAAATGGCTGCCCAGGGTTCTAAACAAAGTATCAACTGGGACACCAGGTAGCTCTCAGCCATTTTAGTATTTGAAAAGAATTGTGTTTTCCACTTAACACAAGCTGGATCTATGTTGTCCATTATATGTCAAGTCATTTCTGTTTATGGAAGTGTAAAATTTTCGTGTCTGTGTGTAAACATTCATATAATTAATCTTCACATGTATGGTATTGTTGTGGTTTAACCCACTATCAATGTTCATGGAAGAGTCTTTTTAACACTAGTCTTTCACAAAAGCATCATTTTTGCGAACAGAGATCTAACTAAGAAAACAGTGGTGTTACTGACCCTCTGCGCATTCACAAGGGTATTTCATTGGACACACCATGACTCAGCAGCACTACTGATCTAGTCAGCTAACATGTATATGATGGATCTGTTAAGTATCTGTTAGCATATGCATGTTGGACCCTCCAGAGTGGCTAAAGCTTTTAGAGACTGAAAAAGAAGACATCCATAAGTAACACTACTTTAGTATTGTGCTTTTGTAGAAATCTTTTAAGTGTTTTCTTTTGGGCAAGTTTATTTCCCTCTGTGATTTAGTATTCTGGTAAGAATGAACATGAGCAAACAATATAAATATACATATTAAAATAATAAATTTCAACTCACTCTTCTTTCTGAAAAGCAGGAACAAGTTAGATATTTTGTTATAATGTGAATTTGGTCATGAGTATAAGAATTGGGTTCATAGAAGAGCTTTAGCATAAAAAAAAAATTCAACTTTGTTTGACCTCAGTAACAAAGTTGAAGCAATAAGCAGAAACCTCACCAAACTGACTTTGCATTAGTAGTAACTGCAATATATTCATCAGATGATTAAACACTTCCTTTGTAAGAAGATAGCATTTAAAAAATTCCAAACAACATTTAGCAGTGGGATCATTTCAAGAGAAATGTAAATGGAAACACAATTTTTAAGAAGTAAACTCACATTGCTCTATTTGAAATGGAAAGTTGAACAGAAAATCTCAATAGGTCATTCAATATTCTGACCTCAAGTATCTGAGGAAGTATCTCAAGGAAACCCTCAGGACTGCTGGATCTTTGTTAAAGGAACTATTTTTTCGAACACTGACCATATTGTTTTTGCTGAGCTTTAGCTGTAAATCTTGCATTTATTTAACCAAAATTGTTCTCTTCGATATCTTGCTGTTCTTTTAAAACAAGACCTATAAATCCATTTCATTGTCATGTGATGTCTTCTTTTGGATTTATTGAATATACACAATGAATTTCTAATGAGAGAAGCAACTTCAGAGACCAGACACATTTTTTGCTGTTGTTGCTGAGATACAGTATTTGGGAAGAGGTGTTATCTAGGACTATAAAATTACATTATATGGTTGACTAACTCTTATACCTTCATGTAACACTAACTGGCAATTTGAAAACAAGAGAACAAATGAGAAACCAAATGTGGCTTAAAGACAGAAAAATAAAAACAAGAACAAAAAAGCTGTTTGAGAAAGATTAGCAATGATAGGGAAAATAAAACTACAGTTTAAGGAATTTAAAGATTGCATTCTTGTCCTTCAGTTTTTCTCCACCACCTGGATGTGGGAGATATTTCCCCTCTAATTTGTTTCAGACTGTTTGCCCAGCCCAAGAGGGCTGAAGTGAAGCACTTCTGATGAGTCGGAGGTGAGAGGCTCCTTCCCTAGATCCAACTCATTGAGAAATGAAGGAGACATTCAGTTCCTCAGCTGTTGGCTTCTGAATCCGACAATGCATTGTGCATAAGGAAGAGAACACACTTCGCTTAATCACTCCTTAGCAAACTGAGGCAATAAAGCCTCATTTATTGGCACGTCTATCAAAGGGAACTGGGCAATCTGTCTTCCCTCCAAGTACTGTTGAGTTGACAGCACCAAACCTCATGGTGTTCTTTAAAGGAGCCAGGTGTGGCAGCAGCTGCATTAATCCAGGTGTGGTGCCAATACTCCCAGTTAATAGATGGGGACCATAGGCACCGTTTTCTTTCAAGTTGAGAAGATGACACTCAGGTAGCTCTATGACAATTTTGTCAACCCAGGGGGGGCATCTCCGTTTCAAAGTCTAGTTCTTTATGTAAAACTTCCACTAATTGCATCCTAAAGAATGTAGGTGGATATATATATATATATATATATATATATATATATATATGTTATAATGTGAAAGAAATCTTAATAAATCTCATCTTATTGAAGAATATCTACCTCATCTCTAGATATAAAGAACTTGGTGGCCTGAGTCTCTGTGTCAAAAAGAGTATGTATAGACCCTCTAATGCTGTCCTTCATTCACATTCCTTTGTTGGAATATGCTGTGTTTTTCATGACTAGCACGGATTTTGCACTGCCTGGCTTGGTATTGATAACAGGACAGAGAAAAGCATTATGGCCCTCAGTGATGACAGGACCACCAGTGTGGAATTCGGTGTTAAATTCGAGGTTTGCAGCCTAGGTAGTCACATTCATGAAAGGACTAGCAGATATCACAGTAGGCTGTCTGCCCAGCTGAAATTTCCTGCCCTTTTGCAAGAGCATAAAAGATTAACAGAAACAAAGACTTAGAACAATTTATCTTAGAAGGAAATCTATAAACCAAATAAATATTTTCATATTATAATATATCATATGAATTTTTCTGACTCTAAATGGGGAGTACTTTCCATTCCTAAAGAATGACTGAGGGAGAGGGGATGAAAGTTACTTGTAAATTTCTTCATCTGCAACAAACAGTTTTTCTTAGAATTGAACTGCTTTATTAATGACAGTGATTTCATTCACTATGCAGAACTGGACTGTAATTATTTAATAATATAAATTGCTTATTCATTTCTTCCCTCCAATCAGCTGACATAGTGTTTCCTACATTTTTTCTTGCCTCAATATTCTTGATAAATAGCCTGCTTGTAGATAGAAATGCTCCTCAGCAGTTCTGATATTTTTTGTCTCTTAAAAGCTGCTCAATAAAATTCAGGTACATAAAATGGTCACCAGAGGTGATTAAGTATATTTTCCTAAACTGCATTTCATTACCTAATGATTCACATCCAGGTAAAAGTTCTTATTCTAGCTTGATAAGAGCAAGATTGATTGTCTACTATTTTATGACTGGATAATGTCATGTTTAGGGTCTCAGTATGTCAAAATATGAGTCTGTTAAATAGGAAAAGAGTGACAGTCCACAAACCATAATTTAGGGTATTAGTGGACATTTCTTAAAATTAGGAAACGTATATTTAAAACGTAGTGCTCTCCAATTTCCACATGCAGACTCCTGGAAACATGGGTAGAGGAAGAGAGGCTAAAACAATAAACCAAAAAGTGCTCACTTCTGATCAAAGGTGATAAGCAACCAGTAAATGAATCTTCACTAATAGCAATCCTGTTATTTGTTCCATTCTTTGCCAGTCACTATGGAGGTTACTGAAGAAAAATACCACATTCGTTCTTTAGAATAGCTATCACAGTTGCTATGATTTGGATGGTGATTGACACCTAAGTGTGCATATTTTAAATATCTGGTCCTATTTGAGAGGTGACAGAATCTTTAGGAAGCTGGCTGAGTATGGGCTTATTAGGTCGTTTGGGAGCACAACGTTGAAGTAGATCGTGGGACCCTCTTTGTCTCTTCTCTTTATATCTCTCCCTATTTCAGGCTGAAATGTGATCACTGACTTTGACATATATTTAGGCCATGATGTGCTGCTCATAGGGCCTGAACAGGGGCTAAACCAATGAGGCTACCTAATTGTGCATTACCAGAACCTAAAAAGGTGGGCTAAAGTGAGTTTTCTCTTTGAAGTTCGTTTTCTCTTGGTATTTTGTTTTATAATGCAGAGCTGAGTAATGTAACAGTATATGGCAGGGTGCTTGGAAATAATAAGATTCTTTAAATAGAAACAACACTAAGTGTTTCAGATTTAATTTGCTCAGGTTGCTTGTAAGGGCACAAGGGACCAGTAAAAGAAGTCTTCCTGAAGGAGATGCTCCATGAGAGATGAGTTCAATTTATTGATACTAAAGAAAGAAAAGACATCTCAAGCTGTCAGAAAAGCATGAGTGAAGCTGTATCTTCTGACTGGTGGCCAGGCCATAGTTAAATCATATATCCATTACTTTCTCCTTGTACTTAGAGTCCTCCTGATGCTGGGTGAGCGAACAGGTTTCTATTTGCAGAATTCATTCTATCTAATAGTAAAATAATCTTGATCCTTAATATGTATTAAAAAAGAAATTGATTTTTAGCTTCAGGAATCTCCATTAATTGAGACCACTTACAACTGCCTGGCTGTGTGAGATTTTAAAAACCCTCAAGCAAAAAATGTGCAAGAAAATAATTCTGCCTCAGTTCCTCCAGCGCAGGGCAGAAACTTTCTTCTTGATCGACCCATCAAATTCCACTACTTGTCAAAACCATTAATGCCTTCTTGAATTTTTCACTAAACAGAAGGAGAAAATGCAAATTCAAAAGCTAGAAAATAATTTGAGGTACCACTGAAATAATGAATACAAGATAAAACCAAGACATGGAAATGTACACACAGTAAACAAACAGAAACCACTGTTAAATTAGGGTAATCCTCACAGTTGTCATGTAGGCTTTGGTCATAGTTATAAGTAGAAATGGAACTCATAGACCTAAAATTGAAATGCACCTTAGAAAAAATATGGCACATGGTTTCATGTCTGAGAGATGTTGGTGCAAACAAAGTCTCACACATTTGCTATTTTTCGTACTTGTGTGCTGTTATTCTCTTGAGAAAACGTTACTGAATATTTATTATGTATCTGCAAATGTGGCAGATACACGTGGACTAGAATAAGAAAATCTAACATTGTTGCTCTGTAGCAAGAATGCTCTAAATACGGGGCATTGTTTAAGGTTTATGAATGTAGTAGGTAAAGATTATGTAGAGATTGTGCAAAAATGATGCATTCTTTGACAGCTTAGAGGGGTTAACAGTAGTTTAAATTATAGACACTTCAGTAGAATGGTTGGGTTTCATGAGAAATGGTAGCAGCAGAAGAAAAAATGCAAAATATCTCTTATATAGGGATGCAAATATTACACAAAGAAACTTGAAGCAAACAAGTGTGCTGGAGAAATTGCAGGTAATCAGGAAAGCTCAACTTTCAAGCTCAACTAAGTCAAGATGATGATATCATTCTAAGAAAGCCATTTTTTCAACTATTTTAGATAACAGAATTTTTTGTTGTCAAAGATAACTATTTGATGAGTTCTAACGAATACAGGAAAATAATAAGGCTGGAGTTTGGTATTGAGAATAGAAGACACATCTCTACTCATGCCCATTTTCATCGTACCTTGGTTGCTCAGATGAATTAACATCTTGAAGAGATAATAAATTTGTATCTCCTTGTATGTCTATCTTTCTATATATTTTCTTAAAAGTTCTTTTTATTTTAAAATTGTGATAAATTTCTAGAAACAAGATAGAGCTTCAGGAAAATTTACTTTTGTGCAGATGGAATAACGGAGAATGAATTCATCCTCCTATAGGGAAGAACTAATTTTAAAAAGATGACCAAAATACAGGCAAAAATTATTTTCAAGTCATAGACATCAAGCAATGAAGGAAAGTGATCAAGAGAGATTGGATACAAAGCTGGTAAGTCCTTCCACTCCCCTGCTTACTGGCTTGCAAGAGTATTTTGGGCATGATACCAAGAAGAAAAAAAAAAGGAGGATTCCCAGAAAAGTTTCTTACCTATACATATACAGCTGAGATTCTTAGGAGTTTCAGAGAGCTAGGATTGATCGAACCATGCTGTGAAGGACAGCAATGGATGGAGAGAACCCTGGAGATCTGCAAAAATGTGTACACTGAGTATTCACCAGAGTACTGATTAAGAAACCCATATGTTATGGATTGAAAACTGGTGGTCAACTTAACGCCAGCTGGATTACATCAGCATGGTGCTGAGCATAGATGTTTTCCCTGAGGAAAGTTGCCAGCATAATAGAGATGTGGAGAAGGAGAAGCTATTCATGTCAGTGCTTCACGTTAGTGCGTTAATGCATTAGTGCATTGAGGCATTGTGGGTTCTCCTACATGTTGCTGTTTGAGCCATTGGTTCTCCTGGAGGAGCTCTGGTCTTCACATCAAGTATTGCTTCCTGGTTCCGGAGGGGAAGACATGTGCTGCTTGGTCTCCAGGATGAACTCGTCATGCTGGCTTCCTGGCATGTGCTCAGCTGTACTTGGAGGAGCTTGGGGCCTCCGTGTCACTGAGGATGGCTGGGGTGCTTCTCAGGACAGCCCTGGAGTTGTTGTGAGTGTGACTTCTGGGCTCCCATGTAGAACCCTCAACCTACAAGCACAGCTCCTTCACCCCGCTGGCATAGACTTTTTGGCTTCCGCCGCTGACCTTTGGGCCTTCCCAGCACAGATCTGTAAAAGAGACTGGCCTGAGTCCTTCTTGTGGGCTCTAGAGTTCCAGTTGGACTCGTGGGAGGCATTGTCGTGAGCACTGGGTCTTTATCTAGACTCATGTGGGACATTGCTGTGGGATTCAGGCCCTTGGCTGAATATTCTATGTCTTTAGAGATGTGGACAGATTGCCTGAATTTTCTTGTGTTAAGCTTGGGTGACATCATAAAAATAATATTGTAAACTCCATGTCCTTATTCTAATTGTTCTCTGCATAACCCATGACTACAACACCATATGAAATAACTACTTGAGACAAGAGTAAGAATCATCCCAAAGAATTAGAGAGTGTAGCACTTAAGTAATACTGTGTTTCCACCGGTTGGAATATGAAAACTTGTAACCCAAGGTACACTGGGGAGAAAAGGGCTTGCCTTGCTGATAGGAATGATTAGCAATATCTGAAATCCTTCATCAGATGCAGCTAACATATAAGAGAAGAGAAACTGCAAAAAATCAAACTGCTTTCAAGGAACATAATCACATCCTACAACAAAGTTCAAGTACATTCACATAGAAACATAAAACTGTGCAGCATATAATCAAGTAGTAATTCATCATGTCTGGCAGCCAATCAAAAAACAGTTAGGCATTCAAAGAAGAGTGACCCAGGACCCAAGAAGAAAACCACCAATCAATTGAAGTCAGGTCAAAATTGACAAGATGTGAAACTATCAAACAAGAAAACAAGTGTTATCTTCAAAAATAAATTAAAGACATGGAAGATGTTACAAAATATCACAACTCAAACATCCAGAGACGAAAATTTTAATATGTAAGGTGAAAAATTTATTACATAGATCTAATACTGCATAATACAAACAAAAGAACAAGGCATTATCACTGGATAATTTTTAAAATGAATCAAAAATAATTTTTAAAATGCAGAGGGGGCTATTACACGTGTAAATAGTGTTCTTGAATTATGGATATTTAAAGAGACAAAAATTATAAGTAAAATAATAACTGAAAATTTTCTAGGTCTTGTAAAACTTATAAACCTATAACCTATATCAAGAAGTTTGATAAATTCTCCCCAAAGAAATGCAAGGAAAAATATAGTGAAAAGTAAAGCACACCTGTGATGATTAATCCCGATTTGTTAACTTCATTGAGCTAAGAAATGACTCATAGATTATTGAAGCGTGCAGGAGATGTGTTAAGTGGGTCACAGAAGCATGACCTTGGGCCCTGCTATGGTCGCCAGTCCATTTCTCTTAGGCACTCTTCCTTAGCTGTGTTTTCCACCCACCATGTCTTAAGAAGTTTTGTTCTGCCTCATTGTTTTTCCATGAAGATTCTGCCTTAGATTAACCTAATCATGGACTAAAACTGTGAGCAAATTAAACATATCATTTCTTTAAATTATGGGTATTATTAGATATTATGTCCCATGATAAAAATGTGACTAATATAATCAAATTTCTCAAAATCAGAGATGAGGGGCTGAAATGTTTGGGCAGAAAAAAGAACCATATTAATGTAGATTGACGATAAGGATTATAGCATATATCTTATCAAAAAAGTAAATAATGGAATAAAATAGTAAAATAAATGATAAAAAACATCTACATAGAAGTCTCTACCAGGTGAATAATGTCTTAAATTTGATGGCGATATAAGCTTTTATTTCAGACATACAAAATCTTAACTGACTCATCATTTGAAATTGCACAGGATAAAACATGTAAAGGAAATTCTTCAAGCAGATAATATGTGATATCAAATGGAGATACAAATACAAAAAAATAAAGAGCACTGGAAATTATAACAGCATTGGTAGCTATAGTTTTTTCTATTACTTAAAAATCACAACAACAGTAATTATAGCAACCATAATCTTTGGATAAAAGTAATAACAAAGCCAAGTGTGGTGGTACACACCTGAAATTTTAGCAGTCTTGGACACTGAGGCAGGAAGATCATAAGTTTGAGCCCAATTTGAGCAGTTTAGCAGCTTAGCAACCCTCTGTCACAAAAATAAAATATCTAAGGCCTGGAAATGTAACTCAGTAACCATCCTGTATTCAGTTGTTCATATAAAGAAGAAGAAGAAGAAGAAGAAGAAGAAGAAGAAGAAGAAGAAGAAGAAGAAGAAGGAAGAAGAAGAAGAAGACAAAGAAATTAAGAACAATGTACTGAGTAGTTTACAACTTATATTTAAAAGTAAAATATATAATAATAGCACAAAGGTCAGAAAAGGAGAAATGGAAGTGTATTTTTTTAAGGCTCTTAAACTATCTCTGATTTGGTTTACTATCACTTGAAGTGAAACTGTGATACATTAAAGGTTATACAATATAAACCTTTGAGTGACACATAAAAATAGGAAGTCATTGCTAATAAGTCTATAAAAAAGAAAAAAATAGTCAAAAAATAATCCAAAGAAACCCAAAGTGTGGGGATCAGAAACTATCACTAAAATAACAAAACAATAGATTAAAAGTAACCAAATCAATGATCACATTAAATGTAAATGATCTAAGTGCTCATTTAAATGTGTACATTGTTAAATTCCAACTATTGTTAAGTTCCAACTATATGCTCCCTTTAAAAAGTGGCATTTAAATAAAATGACAAAAACAGACTATTAATAAGTGTATGGAAAAATAAATCCAATACTAATAGTATGCAAAGAAAGCTGCAAGGGCTACATTAATAACAGGCAAAACAGTTTTTAGGGTAAAAAGCATAATAGCAGGAAAAATGAAAGTAGTTACTGAATGATCCAGGGTTCAATTCATCTAGAAGAGTTAAAAATCCTAAATGTGCACCTAAGAGTAATGCTTCATGGATGGAAAAATTCTTAACAAATTTTAGCAATTCAAATCCAGCAATTTATTAAGAGGCTAGTACATTAGGACCAAGGGACATTTATCAAAGAAATGAAGAGGTGGTTTGCCATTTGAAAAATCAATCAAGACAATTTACTACAATCATGTTGCATTTAATGATGGGTATGTTCTGAGAAATGCATCATCAGGTGATTTTGTCATTGTGGGAACAACCTAAGGTCTACTTACACAGCCTAAAGAGTAAAGATCAATCATTCAACATGGCTCTCAGTACAACCAAGACAGGCAGCAAACGCTAGACGTAAAATGCTGTCACCATTGTAACAGCATACAGCATGTTGTTTCATAATGCATTTCACTTTTTTAGGTAGAAAGGAAACACTTTGAAATAATCATAAAAGTAAAGTATGGTAAGTATATAAATCAATAATATTATCATTTATTGCCACTATCAATTATTATGTACTGTATTTAATTATATGTGCTATAGTTTAGGTAACCAATAGTCTAGTAGGTTTGTGTACTTAATAATGTATTGTTCTTTGAGCTTAAAATGGCTACAATGCCATTAGGTGTCAGAAATTATTTTTAACTCCATTATATTAGTATATGTGTATAAGAATAGATATCTACACATGTGGTCTGCCACTGACCAAAACATACTTATAATGCACATAATTAAATATGAACAATCTCAAAAAGAAACATTGTATGATCATTTCATTTTCAAAATAAAAATATCTTTGACAAAAATCCAGTGTCTATTCCTGATAATTCTAAGTAACCTATTATTAGAAGATAATTTTCTCAATGTAATAAAGCACATTTGTCAAAAAAATCAGGACATAACACCATACATTATGGTAAAATAGAATCCTTTTCTCCTAATACTAGGAACAAGTGAAGGAATGTCAATTCTTTTTTAACATTAAGCTAGAAGTTCTGATTTGTGCAATGAGGCAGGAAAAATAAGCTAAAAGTATTTATGTTAGGGATATGTTGACATGATTATCTATGTAGAAAATGTAACAAAATCTACCAAAAAGCTACTATTACTAATAACCAAGGCTAGTGAGAATGTAAGGTACAGAATTAGCATTCAGGAGTCTATCATAAATCTATATCCCAGCAAGGGAAAATCACGTATTTAATCTAGAAAATGAACCATTTTCTAAATCATCAAAATATGTATTCTTCACCAATTTGTTGGACAAATGATATAAAAGTCAGATCCATATATTTAAAACTGAAAGGAAAATACTGATGAGAGTTATTAAAAACTTTATTAAATAGATACTTGTTCATAGATTAGAAGATTCACTATTGTTAAAATGTGATTTCTTCCAAATGAAAAGTGGATAGCAAAATTTATGCAGAAATGCTAACAGGATACTCAGAACATCTTTAAAAAGAAGGAACAGTCAGGAGACTGACATTTCATGATCTTTAAATTTTATTAGAAATTGTAGCTTTTTCTTAGATTGCTTAAAGTATAATTTTGTGTTAGCTTTTTCTTTATTGCATGAATTTTTTTGATTTATTCCTTGTATTCTAAGAACTACCTTAATGATAACACTACAAAGTTTAGTAATTATTGTTATTCTCTTATTTCATTATGAAATTTTTATTTTTGCCTAAAATAAAATTATTTACAAATGAATTTGGTATGGGTGTAAAGATAAATAGATGAACAGAACAGAATAGAATTCAGAATTTTTAAGAAAGATGTAAAAGCATTTCTGTGAAAAATATACAGTTTTTAAAAAAATAACTCCTAGCAACACTTGGTGGCTCATGTCTGTAATCCCAGCACTTGGGAGGCTGAGACAGGGATTGGTGTGAGTTCGAGGCCAGTCTGATATACAAAGTGCTTTGAAGGCCAGCCTGAATTTCATAGGAAGACCCTGACTCAAAAAGAAAAAAATGAAACAACAACAACCATGGTGTTAAATTAATCTGAGATACATGTATAAAACAATGGTCTTCAATCCACATCTCATACTACATGCAAAAATAACTCAAAATACATCACTCTATAAATTTAAAACTGATTACTGCTAAGCAAAACGAATGAAAAATTTTGTGACTTTAGTGCAATATAAAAATTTCTTGGAAACTAAAGTATGATCCACAAAATAATAGATAATTAAAATGTTAGACTTTATTAAAACTTGAAATTACTCTTTAAAAGACACTGCTAAAATTATGAAAATACAAACTATACACAGGAAATAAATATTAATTAACCCTATTTCCAAGGAAACATTTGTATCTAGAACACCATAATTTAATAATAGAAAATAAGGAGTTCAATGAAAATATTTGAGCAGATGCTTTACTGTAAAGGTGAAGGTAAATAGGCACATGAAGAGGCAACATTATCCATCATTAGATAAATGTTAAGTTAAAGCTACAGTGAAATAATACCATAAGCATTATATTTAGAGTTACTAGAATTAAAAAGACCTACCACACTTAGGTTGAGTAAAGATTTGAAGAAAAAGTGTCATTCATGCACTTCCATGAGAATATAAAATGATAACACCTTTCCAGGAAATTTCCATTGTTTCTTCAAAGTTTAAATATATATTTATTTTATGATCCAGTCATTCACCCTTCGGTGTCTATTAAAGAGTAAAAGGTTTATACAATGACAAAATTTGCTCACTTGTGCACAAACAAGCATTCATAATGGTGTCATAGTACCTAAAATCCAGAAATAACCCAATAGGTGAATGGATAAATACTTGACAAAATTCATAAACTAGTATTCAACTATAAAAATGAACTAACAGTGAATGAACATAGATTGTGAAGAATCTCAAAATAATTATGTTAAGTGAACAAAGTAAAAAACATGAGTATATGCTATGTGATTTCATTTTTGGAAATTATAGAAAATATTAAAGAAAGAACATAGATGTATGGTTGCCCAAAGAGGTACAGGAAGGAAGTAGAAATTACAAAAGATCACACAGTTCTCTCTGGGTATGATGGATGTTTTTATTACTTAATTGGGTGAATGTATTCAAATGTATATCTATCAAAACTTATCAAATCATATTCTTTAAACATCCATGGTTTATTTTATATCATTTATACTTCAAGAAAGCTATTAAAATAGTGCTTTAATGCCGTATTATACTTAATTACCAGCAAGGGCTGTCATATACAATATCTCAACTAATTACCCCAAGAACCTGTGATAGAACTTATAATAATTATTATTTTTCCTTTCAAGAAGATACAGGGTTAGTTGGCATTATATGACCAAGGAGGTGACAGAAAGAGAAAAGTGTTTGAATAATTGATTTGTGTGTATCTTTGCAAGTCCTCTGGCTGACTTGGGGCTGAACAATATTGAGAACAATCTCTTCGATGAGTAGATGTAACCAGACACGTTTTCATATTCCATTTCTTGTCTATCTCCTGGCAACTAGTTAGTTATGTGACGTATACTCTTACTCCATTCGCTGTTCTGACTGTCACATATCCTGTTTTATTGCTAGATATTTTGAGTAGTTTGTATGAAACACAAGATTGAATATCTTTAAACAGCGATGGTATAGGTTAGAGTTTCTTTTGAGTTTCTTGGGCCTTTAAACCTGTAACAGTTTTCATTGCTTATTCCACGATTAGTTGTCTATTTCACTGGACATCTCCTATCCTGTCACTTTTATTTTTATATAACTCTTTTTTTCATTGTATTTCTTAATGTCCTGCATAATCAACTAAGTTTTATATAACAAGGATAGTGGATATGCTGTTTTGTTCCTTGTAAAGAGTTTCAGTAAACTCTTATGCTTTTAATACATGGGCAGATAATTTCTGTTGATGTGGGTATTTTTTTGCATCTTCTTTCCAGGTATTTGTTTTATGAACCTACTTGCTACATATTCTTAGGTTTTCTCTTTCCTTGTTTTCTCCACATGAATTCTCAAGTGATCACTGATTCTTCATATAGAAAGAATTAAATTTTCAATTGCACTTTTAATTTTATGTCACACTTAAAAATTACAAATACAAAGTAACTCATCAAAAAAAGTGATAAAATGATTTTCTGGAATAAGACTAAGTTGTTATCTACTAGAAAAGGATTAAAAAGAAAGAATCATGAAATTGGTCAATTCATCTAACTGGAGCAACTACCACGGAAATAAAGATTTTACAATTAGTGTGAATAAATCAAAAATTTTGGCCATGCAATTTTTGTCCTTATATTAGGCCATTTGTGCTACAAAATACATAACAAAATATAAGAGATTGGGAAATTTATAGCAATAGATATTTATTCCTTGAAATTATGAGCTTGGGAAGCCCAAGGACAATGATTCAGCAGACTTGTCATATGACGAGGGCTGCTCCCTGAGCTCAGGATGATGCCACTCGCCATGTCCTCCCACGCAGGAACAGTTCCTTGATGCTCCTTACATGTGTACACCAGTCACACCATTGTGGGCGCCTCCTTCATCATTTAATCCCCTCCTCATGCCCCCACTCTTACCAGATTCACATTGATAAGTCATTTTAAGAACTTAGAGATATTTTCAGTCCAGAACAGTTGCTTATTAACTTTTATGCTTAGTGGATATGTAGGAACTTATGCCAAAATATTTATTATCAAGGACTGAAAATCCTTTTCTTTTTCTTTTTCTTTCTTTTTGTCCTTTTCAAAAGTGGTAGTTGGGAGTATGAACCACCCCACAAACAGGATGAAAACTGGTTTACAATCCAAAATGACAGGCAGAAATTCAGGGGCAAGAGACATATACAAAGTCCATTTCTACTGGCACTAAATTCTAGCCCAGCAGAGAGAAGAACTCTTTTTATTCTTATTTTATTCTTCATTAACCCTTAAATAATTACAAAGTGCTTCACTCTTCAAGCCTGTAAACAGGCCCTGTAAAGAAATCTCTGTGTACAAAACACCACAGATTTATCATTTATGAATTATTCAACATTATCATTATTAGCTCTCATAATTCCAGCCATGCTGTTCATGTACCTCTTTCTTTTTGCTTAAGTCATATAAAACTCAGCTGACAAAACATTAGCATCCATACCATGGGGAATTGTTAGGGCCTGATTTGGCTGATTATAGCTGCCTTCTACTTGCCTTCAAGTAGAAACTCCAGCGATTTTGTGTACACATAACTTTGTTTGTGATTTCCAAATATAGAGTTTCCAAAAAGATGAAGCGCATTCAAGCAATAGCTTGAAGCCAGTGAGACTTCCACCGCCTAGCGCTTGATGTCGGAAAAGGGCCAGGTTCAGAGGTAACAATAAGACCTATAGTTCATCTATAGCCTATGGAGCCGCAGGCTTGGTGATGGGGAGGCACAAGTACAACAGCATAGACAGTGCCATTTCTTATATTCTCACAATGAGTCATAGTTCTGTCATCTGCGGATGTCGTATGCATCATTAATACGGACTTATCCTCAGAATGTAAGCCTACCGGCATAAAAATGCAAATATATTTAAGTAAGGTGTTACATGTCTAGTTCCAAATTCCTTATTTTAAATCTGTTGATCCTATCATTCTGTCCAAGCCAGTTGGAAAGGGAATGGATTGAAACCATAGCTTCTCAGTTTGAATTAGAAACCAAACATTCTAGAAAAGCTAGCCTGGCAGGAACTCTTATGCTGGCTGCCCACTGCACTGTGTACCTGGATCCAACATTCGCCCTGAGATTCTTGTAGATTTTGCAGTCTGATTTGTCAGAGCACAAGGAGAAGGAAGTTTGTATAGAATAGCATGAACTAAAATTTGTTGTCTTCTTTCTTTACATGCCAAACCTGTATGGTAAAACTATAAGTGTCTAATAAAGTGACTCACATAAAGGGAACTGTTAATTGGGAAAAATATGCTATTGTTAAGGTCTTTTGTTTTAGAAAATAAGGAAAGAAGATAGGACCTATACATAGAATTCCATGATTGTTTTGTTCTATTCAACTATACAATGACAATCTATAGATTGCATATCACTGGATTTTTACACATGGAAAAACAGAAACTCAGAAAGCTCAACTGTATTATTTCACTCATTCACTCACTTATTAAACAATATTCATTGGATCATTACAATGTGTCGGGCATTGTTTTATGTACGTACTGGGGATACACAGATTGGGGAAAGACTAAATTCTTCTTAAGAATATTTCAATATTGTAGGAAAATCCACCAGTATAGGCACTGGCAGACACACTTTGAGCTCAGTTCTGTGATTTGTTCTCCATGTTATATACAGCCCCAGACAGCAAGAACTACAGAAAATGATTTATTAGAACAAATCTAAGATTCAAAACAATATTAGGGCAAGATGAAGATGAACTATAACTCTCCATCCCTCTAACTCTGTAGATCTCCCTTTTTAGACCAAACCTCTGATGAAAAGTGTTTCTGAAATCCAGGCTACTATGTGGCACCTTCAAATGAACAGGACTTCAGTGTCTGAGAACAAACATATAAATGCCGTAGGTCCTAGAGTTTATCAGGATGATTTTACTTTGGGAAGGTTTTGTTTCCTCACCTAAAGGGATGTCTGGTATTTGAACCTGGAAGTGGTTGAATTTCTGCAGGGTGTGGGTTCTGCTCTGTTTCTGAACCGCAGCACTGTGCGCTGCTATGCGAGGGAGAGGGAAGACTGTATCCTGCCGCGCTGGAAGGCTATCTCGAAGGCTTTCCAAAGCCCAGATTTCTTCTCAGTCAAGGTGAAGCAAAGCTGCGATTGTCAGGAAACCAGGATGGGATTAAGAGTCTTGGAATTAAATATTAGTGCGCCTGCTGTTGGGACTTACAGACACAGGCATGCTCGCACACACCCACGCTGCACACACATTCACACACACAACCCCAGGTGGAGCAGGGAATTAGTCAGCGGAGGCCTGACAAAGTGCTTCCTACACATGCTGTTCTGTCAGGCGGCACAGCTTCTTGGGCTTCAGAAGTAATTACATGGATTTTCTGTCTTGTACTTGCAAAAACACAGCCGAGCACAGCGCTGTTGCTGCTGCTGGCTCGTCTCTGACAACGTCTTTGGCTCTAGCAGGCAGCAGGCTTCAGGAAAATGTTTACATGCTCTCTTTTAAGAATTCAAACCCCAAGCAGGTTGAGGAAGTACCAGGAAAGGGAAGATGGGCAAAAGTTTACATGAGGAAGAGCATAAGGAAGATTCTTGCAAAAAAAACAACAACAACAACAACAACAAAAAAACAGGCATCACATCATCGAAGAGATGAGGGGTACTACAAATAAGGGAATTACTCATAAAAAAGGTTAATAATACTTGCCTTAATGAGTTTTATTTTCTTTTCCTAAATCTATGTGCATAACTACTTGACCAATAATATACATTTCATTTTCTACTGATTCATCAATTGGTCAACAATCATTAGAACTGGCAAACCCTGACATTTTTTGCTAGGCAATCTATGATTATGTGGCTTAGGAAATAAAGCATAAACCACAGTTCCTGAACAAAAGGAATTCACAAAGGAGGTGGGAATACAATCTTTCACTTCGAGAAAATTAAAGGTCAAAGGCAATCAGTGATTTCTGTCCAATTGCATATGGGGTGCAGACCCTGACATCAAGCCTGTTACCACTATTTGGAGACATATGCTTTTTTATTCTTTATTTCAATGAGAATTAGAACCAAGTAATGGAATACAGGAGTAGAGATAAACAGAAAATAAAATCTGCTACTACTGTATTGTGATGAGTAGGTTTGGTTGTGAACATGACTGGATGAAAGAATGCCTACAAAATTCCTAGTGCGTATGTTTAAGTGTGTCTGTGAGTGTGTTCTCAGAGAAAAGTGACATATAGGTCTAATAAGGAATGAAGTATGTGTCCATATGCTCAGTCCTTTTTGAGCAAATGTGTTTTTCTGCAGCTGCTGCCCCCAGACTATAGATTCTTTAGCTTTTGAATATAAACTTGCACAAGTAATACAAGGGGTTGTCAGGCCTTCACCCTCTGACTAGGGCTCCAGCAGTGGTCTTTCTTACTCTGAAGCTTCCAGTTTATTTTACTCACCAGGTACTGATTTCTATGGTTCTTTGCCCTGGAAATAGCTTTTGAGGTATTATTCAACCTCTGATAACATAAGCCAATTTAGTAAATTTCCTCTTGTACATATTTTATTGGTTTTGCTTCTCTGGAGAACCCTGATGAATACAAAGATTTATTCTATTTTGAGCAAGATGAGACAGGGCACAAGTCAGAGGAAGAAGAAAAATATTCTGAGATGTACTGTATGCCTAAAAGATGACCATTGTCATATTATGAGGAATAGAATCTGGATGCGAAGTTTTGCAGCTCCTGTGTAATATTCCATGTGCAGCTCGCATACCTACAGCTGAGGAACTCTGCGAAGTATAAAATGCCTGAGCTATGGAAATGGAGAACTGTCGACTGATGCAGACTGGCTCATCTTCAGGCTGTAGAGCTGATTCTAGCTGTTACTTTGATTCCGGGTAACATTTAGCAATGCTGTCCATCTCTGATTTTCTGCAACTTCTCTTCTTATTTGGTTTTGGTGCTCCTACATATTTGCTCTGATAATCAGTATGTTACCAAACCAGGCGAGGAAACTTGCAGTCATTTGTAGTATAAAAAATTAAAAGAAGCCCCTACTAAGGGGTATATGTAAGACATTGATTAACTCTGTTGCCTTACACAAGTCCATTTACTTCTCTGAAATTCTTTTATATCCTCAAAACTTTTAGATATGTTTAAGCCCACAGAAGATAACCACCCCTCACTGCTGGTTTTTCTCAGCACCTACCAACCAGTCATTTTCTTTTATTTCCATATCTGTACTTCTGTTGAGGTTTTCATTCTGACTATTTTGATTTGCTAATGTTCCTTAGTCTCTCTCAGTCTATCCAAACCAAGATGTGTTTCCAGGCCCTGCTCAAGGCCACTTCACTACTTCTTGGAGTCCGTGTTCCTTTTCTCCTTTCAACCTAGAGTAAGGCGTTAATTCCAAGTGTTAAGTACTAGAGACCACAGGAGGCTATCCCTTAAAAGTTGTATTTGTCCTTTTTCTATGTTTCCAAGAGAAACAAGAAATATTAAGGAATTGCACTGACAAAATTTTTATTAATATTTTTACTACATATCTTAGGTAGCTTAATGTGACCAGGACATACAACTAAATTTTTATTAAGAGCTAAGAAAATGAAACAAAACAAAAACTTTTGAGTTGACAATGCACTTGCTAAGTGACACTTTCTCACCTAGGATTATCAATTCCAGACTAATTGTCCACTCTGTTTCTCCATGGACTATAGTCTTTCCCCTTAGAGATGTTTCATTCAGGAGTCTCAGTTTGATAAATGTGTGTGTGTGTGTGTGTACATGTTCATGGAAATACAGATATCATTCCATATTTATAGATAATTACTTATCTGTATCATCTGATGTGTCACTTGCAAGTTAGTGCATAGGAAACAGACTGAGATTTTTCAGTTGTTCAAATATTTTTATTTATTTATTTATTTTTTGTACCAGCGAACAAACCCATGACCTTGTACCTGACAGACAAGTGCTTGAGTCACTGAGCTAAATCCCTGGTTGTTCAAATATTTTAAGCCTGATTATTACCTAATGATATAGGGTGTTAGTCTATTTCCATTTTAAAGATTATAGACCTGAAGTTTAGGAAGATTAAGTAACAGAATCAAGATCCTATGGAACGTAGGGGAGGGCAAAGTCAAATTTGCATCTGTCTGATTTCAGGCTCTTTCTGTCATTTGAATTTTATAAATAAATTCAAATTATTTAAAATTAATTTATATTTAGAATAAATACTTATTTAAATATATTTATTTAATATTTATATTAAATATTTAGAATTAATTCTCACAGTGCACAAAAACATAGAGGGAAAAATAATGGGTTCTGTATTAGAAATTTATTTAGGTTAGAAAGAATTACTTGATTGATTTGGGCACACTTTGCAGAAATTAAATTAGATATTCCTATGCCACCTAAAACAAGTCCATCCATGAGCCATTAATATGATTATGTTTTTACTATGTAAAGGAATCTCTTAGATTAAAACAAGAAATTAGCAGAAAGTTTTAAGTAGATACAGCACAAATTTACAAAAGATAAACAATCTCTTTTGAAAACAGGAATTACTTATTCAACTCACTAATGTCCCATTTGTAGTACTGAAATAGAAACTGCAAATATTACAATATTAATTTACTCTTCTAAAGAAAAATAATTTATAGGTGTGTTTGCTTCTTGCAGTATCAGTGTGATGAGAAAGTTTTCCAGTCTCCCTCCCTCTCTGACTGTCTCTCCCCGACCAAGAATTTTTGTGTAAGTTTATAAATAAAACAGACACATTCACATCTACTATTTCTTGAAGTATTAGGGGTCTGCGTCTTGTCTTCACGTTTTCCTCTCTGGCACTGTTACCTTTCTCTCCTTCATGACCACCGTGGACTGAGTAGCTCTGCACTGCCCTACCGCTCTGCCACGCTATTTCTCTCTTGGAGTCAGTTAATTATATATGGAATCTTCTAAAAACCTAAACCAAATTAAACTTTTTATCCTTTAAATGAATGACTGCCTGTGACAGGAAATATAACTCATACAAATGCCAGGCTGAAAATGAATGAAACAAATAGAGAAAAAGAAAAGCAGGGGAAACGAAACATGCATTTGGATTTCATAGTTCTACAGCTTGATCTCCTTAAGAAATTCGAAAAGTTCTGCTAACAAAGCTGGTAGCCCCTGATCAGAACACTGAACTATTATTGCTACAAAGCAACTGCCCAGCCCACAGATGATGCTGTGAAGACATGAGAAAGACGAAAAGTGAGACACAGCAGCTCCCCTTCATCTCGCAGTGTGGCAAAACTGCCAGGCCACAAGCTCTGCCTCTCCCACTGGTGGACTCTGAACCAGCTGATCTGGGTCTCACTGTTCAGTACAGAGATATCAAAGGCTTACAGTTTATGTTGTTTTATTTGTATGCAAAATTTCTTACATGAAAAAGAAGAAAAACAAATGAGAGTACAGTTTAGCAACATGAAAAACCACATAAAACAAAGACAATCCAAGAATCAGCAGAAAACTTCAATGAAAGTAAATTGAAAACTTTGAAGAACGTTAGTTATTCACTCATTCATTCAATGAATATTAAGTTGGAGTTTAAAGCATGTCCACCAGTCACTGTTCTCATTATTTGAGAAGTGTTATTAAATAGGTCCCAGAATTTTGGAACTTACGTTTGATAGTCGTGGGACAATATGGCACCTCTTAAACACAATAGGATGCTATAGACAGAAGTGTTTAGAAAAATGAGTGAGAATCTTTGAAAATGTTTTATGTAATTAAAAAATAAAAGTAAATGGTAGAGTTGGAATCCAAATTGAGAAAAACTCAGAAACTAGAGCAAAATTATAAAGACATAAACAATATAAATAATATATAATTTAAAAAGTCAAAATAGAAAGTCTGGTGTTCATTAAGGAACATAGAAGATAAAACAGAAAATAGGAAGGATGGCAGGACAGAATGAGCTATCAAGATGATAATAAATTGAAGTTGCCTAAAGCTGAATGATACAGGTTTTCAGAAAGAAAGGACTCTTAAATTTGAAGCCTGGACTCATCTTAATGAATTTTCTGAGATTGAGGATGAAGGTGAGATTCCGTTTGTCCTATTCAAGTATTGCAGAAATGAAGCCCTGAGATTTCAAATCAAGAAAACTAGGATCTGGAAGACAAATTTATTTGTTTTCAAAAGTCTGAGGGGAAACAATTTTAAATTAGAATTAACTCCAGGATAAGAAAGAAATCAAAATTGAGTGTTGAATGAAGATGTTGAAGATCTCAAGTAATTGATTTCCCATGCAGCCTTCCCTAAGAAGCGGTTGGAGTTTATTCTCCATCCCAGTTGGAGTCTATGGTTATGAATATGAGTCATTTCAAGAACAATTAAAAATTCTAAAAGAAGGAAAATATATGTATCCTACAGTACCTAAATATTATTTTAATATTTTAAATACCTTACAGTGCCATTATATAGACATTTAAAAAACTTCTCATTTGAAATCTTTTAGGGTCATGCTTTTGCTTTAGGATTGTATTAGTTCTCCATCACTACAACAAATATCTAATCAACTTATACAGAGACAAGATTGGTTTTAGCTCACAGTTTTAGAAGTATTCCTGCATAGTCAATTGTCTTCATTTTTGGGTGTCTAGCAGCCCATCACCATGTGTGCGAGCTTGCGTGATAGAACAAAATCACTGACCTCTTGGTTGGGAGGTAAAAAGAGAGAAGTAAAAGCACGGAGGTCTCACAGTAATTTGAAAACCTCCCAGCAGGCTGATCTCTTAAAGTTTTTAAAGGCTCCCAACAGTGCCAAGATAAGGCCCATGAGCCAAAGACTTACTTAGGCGCATGGACCTTAGCTTGGCCATCCAAATCCAAATTATCCAAAATTATAATAAAATACAAACTCAACAACATAATTTTTTAACAAAATATTTTATAATTATAGGAGTTCACGATTTATCCCACTGTTTCCATCTCCCCATCCAAAGAATGTATTTTGTGTGGAATCCCTTACAAGTTCCCCCAGATCACCATGGCTTATCTGTCTCCTTGCATTGCACATGTTGGTCACTGTGCCTAGAATGTTCTTCCCCTTCCTGAAGGGCAGCTGCATATCTATGAAGACTAAAGAAGCATTATTTCCTCCAGGAACCCCCTCACACCTTGTTTCCCTGGCCTGGTGGGTGAGGTACACATCCATGGGCTCCCTGTCTCCTCTGCTGCTTCTTCATGGATAAACACACTCTGCTAGCATTGGTTTATTAAACTTTATTCTTTTCCAAAAGAATGTGATCTCCTGAAAGGTATGAGTGAATATGAGTGTAATGATATATTTCTGGTTCTTAACATATAATTTAGGCTCTTAATAGTCTCTTATTTCATCTTTAAAACAACCTTATAAAGGATTCTTTCATATCCAGAAGATCTCAGACACAGTAAATGACTTGTAAATTGTAGGGTCAGATTAAAATTCAGGTCTCTATGACTGTTGTGTTTCTTTGACACGGTACAAAGAGAAGCAGCAGATATTTTAAGATTTTCCCATGGAAATCTGGATATGGGATATCTCAGATAAAGTTCTAATGTGAACAATAACCAAGTTTATAGTTTTTAACATATTATTGTTTGCACTTATTTGGCTCCACCTGGGGCCCAAGGGTGCATTTCTCAACATAAGTGCACGTGTTGTCTTGACATGTTGCTGAAAGTGCTCGGTGTAGAAGGGTTCACAGGACCAGATGAGGGGTGAAGGGCTTTAACTAACTGTGCAGGAGGTATGCACATTCAGTAATGAATTTTATTCTATATGGGCCTTTGTGCTTACCAATAATATATTTGTGCCTCCTGCATAATTGTCTCTGTCTTGCTCCACACTAAAAGTGTACAGTGATGATATGAAGCCTGTACACCACTGCACAATCTTGATGAACAAAAAGGCTGGTATTAACACTATCATAGCTATTTAAGTCACATGTTCATTCTAAACATTGCACAGAGTAGGTAGAGAGAATAAATAGTAGAAAATGGCAAGAAATAAAATTAGTCAAGATGTTTTATTTGAAAACTGGTTAATAATGAATCTTTATTGGGTGGGAGCTAAAAAATTTAAGTTGCTTTGACAATATTTGTTTAATAGGGAGAAATATGTTAGAGTATATACAAAAGTCATTTTTTAAAGACAAAGGAAATTTGACACAATATAGTTTAGAAAGATTAATTTTCCTTAAAAAATAGAATTCTCTGCATATTGTGGCTCTACATCCTATTACTTGTATTTGATGCTGAAAAATGACAAAAGATAATTCATATCTAAAGAAACATTGATTCCAATACATTTTCAATTCAAATAGTCTTTACTCAACAATGAAATTTATATAAAAACTATAGTTTTGTCTTTTCTTCTTTTAATTTATATATACACAATCAGACAAGCCATTATCTAAACAGTTGTATACATTAACAAATAAAGAGAGATCAATAGTTATAATGTGATACATTCCCACACCATTCTCTATGAAAACATCAATAGTCTGAAAGCTGAGTGGGCATAGCTGGAAAAATATGCTTTACAGACACAATGTTGGCAGAAGATTAAATAACCAGATGTCAGAGGAAAAAATTTTAGTGAAACTGAATGTATATTGGAAATGTACAGGTATCCTGAAGAGGCAAACTATTCAGGGTTAATAATAAGAAAATTATCTTCTACTTGCAGTCCCTCAATTACTGTGTGTGCATATATTTTGGATTAAATGTTTCCTATTCAAATATATTATTATCTACCAAAAAGTCCTGTTGCAGGTAAGGGTAGACTTAGAATATGAGTTGCACTGTGCAGTCCAATCTGAAAACAATATCTTAAGTTGCTATAGAATTTTTCATAAGCAAAACTACAGATGACTCATGTCATTCAAATCTATAGCACTGTGATAGAGCAATGAAAGGAGAACATATAACTTAGTAATGTGCTCAGGCAGCTGAGAGAATCCAAGTTTATGTAGAGCATTTGATTGAAAATAGATGAAATTCAAGAGTGTGTCAACTCAGTCAGCACCTACACAAACCAAAAAGCAAATAAGCCATTTGCCATTTTATTATAAGGCTATATGGAAGTGGATAGGGCAGTGCACTGGGGACAGGGACCATGCAGCATTTTATCATTTTCCCCTGTTATTATAGGAAATAATTCATTGTAATTACACACAATAGAAGACAGTGTGTCTCCCCTGACTAGTATTTTTAAGGGGAAAGTCTTGGTTTCATAGCATGTACAAATAGTCATCAGTGACCACAGCAGGAGAAACTGCCAATTTATATTAGGAAGCTTTTAATTCCCCTATTTAAAAATTTTACATACAAAGTTTACAAAGACTGTTTCATATATATTTATAATTCTATAAAATCTGAAATTTTCCAAAATCACTTTCATTATTTCTGCAATCTTTATACACACAAGAAGGGGAAACAATACATTAAAGTATAATGTATTACTTGCTCATGTAAATATTATTTCAGGTTATTTCAGAAAAATGAGAAAATAAAAGAGGAAATGGTCTGTGTTATAGGGTTCACTATTGGGTAAAATTACAGATATAGAAGAGGAAATAGAATAGACAAGTTATGTTTACACACACACACACACACACACACATAACCCAGAAAAAAGCCAAATCCATTCTTTGGAACAGGCACATTAAGACAAGTACAAAGACTTCAGACAGAACATGGAAATGGAGGCAGATGACCAAAAAGATATTAAACAAGAAGCAAGACAAGTCTTCAAAACAATGAAGTGCACAAATAAGAATAAAGGACAAGAGAAAGCACAAACAGATAAAAAATATCAAATGGATGAAGACAATTTGCATAAAAATTATGCAAGGAGAATATAAATATTAAAATGCATAAATTTGTTACCCATATACATGGGTTTAGTTTTCATGAGCAAAAGATTGAAAGTTAGAAAATAGTTTTATATAAATGAGCAAGAAAAATATAACCATATCAACAAAATAAATTCACAAAGAATGTGGTCATGTAAATATCCAATAAATATATACAACAGTACTTAACCACACTGGTAGGCAAAAAAAATGTTAAGGATGATTTTTAGTCTATTGATCAATAATAAAATAATAAGAAAGACACACCATCATAGAAAAACTGCAGTGATGCAACCTCTTTTTTTTTTCTCTCATTATGATGTTTAGGATATCTAGAAGAAAAATTCTTGAAATTTTGAACTTTGTTAACTATCTCAAAAAATTCATTGTACATAAATAAATATAGGTGTATGAACAGATCTGCAAGTATTAAATTTAACAAGTACACACATCAACATATACATAATTTATACAGAGATCTCAGAAAATTTTAGAGAAATTTAAGCTGTTATTTAGGTCTTTTTCCAAAGAATTGTTCAACTGACACTTCCTGCCAGCCTTTTTCAGGAGAAATAGACAGCTGGAGAGAATGATTCATCCCCTCACACGGAATCATCGACCGGTTCTGAGTGCTGGAACCTGGCAGGCTGCAAAGAAAGCTCAAAATGTTGGTTTGAAGAGTTTTGTGAAAACTTAACTAATTACACTGTTTGAGGTGCCCAGTGACAAAATTTATCAAACATGTGAGCATCACAGAGACATGTTTTGAGATACTTGAGGTTTTGGAAATGTTTAATTCTTCAGAAGAGCAGCATTCAGACAGGACAAGATGAGAGCAATGGAAGCAAAAAGCACTGTCCCTATGGGTCTCTGAAGGCACAAGCATCTTTGCAGGCTGCCACAACACATAGGGACATGCATAACACCCTTGGAAATCCAGCAGCAACTGGGAATGCTTTTGCAGGTGATGGCAAACACATTGACCAAAATACAGACAAATTCAGCAAAGAAATTCTCTCATGGCTACCCCCAAAAAGGGGAAGAGTTAGATGTCATATAATGCTCAAGGTGAGCCTAAGAAATATGAGGTAGATTCAGGAATAGAAGCAAATATTTTTGGGATTCTCATGAATGTTCTCAAATATGGAGCACATTACTCTAATAGTCCACCTTTAAACTAATATGCGTTAGAAATAACCATTGTCCATAAAAAAAAAAAAAGAAAAAAAAAAAGAATGACTGGTAGGGCCACATCTCTGATGGAATACAAGGTTTTAAATCCATAGGGAAATCAGCTCATAGTGAGCAGCCACTAACTAGGTGAAGTAATCTGCCTGGAGGACAAGTCTGGTTAATCTTACATGACAACAGCTCAAGAGAGGAAGGAGGTTGCGTGGAGGAGTTCTGGAAAAATACTAGGCCCTGTGGCTTGGAAAGACGCCAGTGCTAGAATAAAACTCTGAAAATCATTTTAGGCAGGTTGCCCCTTCTTACGGCTAGGGATCTTTCCTCTTCCTAAGTGTGACTACTTTCCATTTATCAGATGGCATGCATACATGAAGATTCACAATTTAAAAATCATTAAAATTGATTTTCTCTGTCTCTGTTTTTTACTTCACTGTTTCCATATCTGCCTGCTTCCCATCCCAGTCTTAAGTGTTTACACGTAAGGTGCTTATTTTTAGAGCATTTTTTGTTTGAAAAAATTCTGCATTTTGAGCATTATGTGAATTTCATATTATATATCTGTATATGTATGTAACTACATATGACTTCATTTGTATTTATAAGCATATATGTCATATGAATGCACAGGTACATGTGTGTGCATGTGTGTATTGTCAATGAGTTTTACCCAAGTCACATGAGGAAGGTTGGTTCTTTACAGTAAGTCATTTTCTAAAATATGAAAGAGTGAAATATTTCTTAACCTTCCCTTTTCTCCAGAAACTATCACAGGACTCAAGAGAAAACACAAAATCGTCTCCTCCTTGCTACAAAAACAGATGTACATATGTAAGTATGTGCATTATATGAACGTATATACATATATGTATATATATTTTTACACACACACACACATATATATATAAACAATTACATATATTCATTAATATGAATGCTTCTGTTTCCAAACAATTTCATTCACACACAAAAGCATTTAGTAAAGTTTGCTTCTGTTCACAAACTCCTCATCTGGTGGCAAAAATAACCTCGGCCATCTTCCCCACACAAATACAAATAGAAACCTTCCTCAAAATCATAAAACAAATTAAGTTCGTGAACTGAAGTACCATTATGGATATTACATATGTTTGTATACACAGAGTCTTTTATACAAGCAAAAGCAACAGCTATACAGTGAGAGCTATTTGTAAACAGTCAGTGTGAGAATAAGTCCAATACAAATAGTCACATCATCAGTAAAATCCAAGTAGACCTATGCTTCTGAACACATTTTGGGGGCTGTCATATCAAGGAACCAAATTTGAAGTAGGTAGTTGTGAAATTAGACACAGATGCTGTTTATACTTTGGCAACAACTTTATAAAGTTTTTACTAAAAGACCTGCAGCAAGAACTGCTCAATCAGTATCCAGAAACAGACTCTGTCCAGAGCCAAGAAATATAACCTCTGTCAGTTTCTATGTGGTTTCTCACAGGAAATGGTCACACTCTTAGGTTTACCACTATAGTACATAGTGAAGAATTTTATGTTTTAAGTTATTCCTTTGTACACTCTCTAAAGAAATGTTTATAAAACTGTTTCCTTTGTATCCACAGGATAATATAAAATTAAATATTATTTATTCTGGGTTTTTAGGGATCTGTTATATCCCCCTTGGTTATAAGCTTTTGTAGTGTTAATGATTTAAATAAAAATACAAGAAGACAACATTAAAATGACACGAGAGAACAGTTCATGTCTGGCAAGCTGGGTAGGATTTCCAAGAGTGTATCTTAAAACATCTGTAGATTGAGCTGAGTGTACTTCACATATAAAGTGCGATCCTAAACGGTGAATATTTAAATAAATTATTGGAGTAAAATACACATTGCCACTCATTCCTCTCAAAATCCTCTCTCTTCCAACACACTTACCCCATCTTTCTTGCCACTTTTGAAGGACTTCGCAAAGTTCTCTTTGGTGAGTATCTTTAGTTGTGGTGTTCGGATTGCCTATTGTCCTGAATCTACTTAAAATGTTTAGCGTTTATGCTCATTTTGACTTTGGAGAAGTGTCAGAAGTCATGCAGTTGCAGATCTGGTGAGTACCAGAAATGAGGACACCCTGCAATGTTTTTAAAGGCCTGCCCTTCTATTCGATGACGAGTGGAAGCAAAATTCACTGTAGTTTTGTTTACACTGCATAAAGACAGTCATGAAAGTGGACTTTCAGAACTGCTTCAGAAAGTGTCCCAGATCATGAGATAAGTGTGTCTGAAGTGAGGGTAAATACTCTGAGGTCAATTGAGAGCAATGTGTCTTTTATGTAACAATTTTTTTAAAAAGTTAATTATTCATTGTGTATTTCAATCACACCACATATAACTGCAGATCAGAGGGAGGCCAATTGCAAATGATTAGAGAAAACCAGTGATGATCGCTAAGAGAGCAGGCTGTTTTCCATTTGAAAGGGACCTCGGGCTACACCCACTGTGGTTGACACCTTTTCTCACCCTACTGTGTTATCTCCTCTCAGTAACTCCCACCTGCACACAGGGTTCTCCAAGAGCAGAGGCAAGTGCACTGCCCTAAATTCCAGTCAGCATTTTCCTCTCTCCTGTCCCAGAGCCCAGGAGAGACTCACTTTCAGGCAGGATCCATAGACATTTTATCACAGTGTGGCCCTGCCAAGTCTTGTCTGACTCCAGGAAGAAAAAGACATCATATTTATTGTGTAATTATGTTTATTTCAAGGAAAGTTAAATTATTTATACGTTATTTTGTCATTTGGCTGGGCCTTCATACCTTTTACCTTGGCTTTCAATCTGACCCATTCTTCATCTTCTTGGTGAGATCTCTTTCTTTTATTTAGTGATAGAAGATATGTATGGTACCAAGGCCAATTGGAGTCAACTGCAAATACAAGGGCACAGGTTATGTAATAAACATATAAGCAGTTATCTTAATACAGATTACTAAGATCATGCAAGCACAGAGCAATCTTAATATATGGATGTACAACTTAATAGCTAATTAAACCTATTTCTTTATATTTGTTATTTTTTTATTATTCTATACCAAACTCTTTTTCTTTCTTCCTCCATTCCTCTGTTCCCACCTCACTCTCTTCCTCCCTCTTCCTCTCCTGATCCTTCTCCTTGTACCTTTTCCTTCCTTTACAGGAATGCATAGTGAGTAATTAAACAGTGTAGAGGGTAGTTAACTGATAAGGTCACACAGCAAAGAAAATCCTCTGTATATCACCCATTTCTCTAGCAAATATCCTTAATCATTTAAATTTTTACTAACCTCATGTTTCCTCTTAGTGTCCCTTCTCTATATCTCTCTCTATGAATATACTAGCTTTCTCTATGAATATAATAGTTTTCTCCAATTTCAAAATATCATTGACATCTGTATATTGAATCAATTTAAGTGTATCTTTCTCTACCTGATAGGAGATTGAAATATGCCCACTGAGTTAACAGTGAACTTTCAACAGTGATGTCATGTAGAATATGATAGCATTATATACCTAAAACCCAAAAACAAGTATGATACACTTAAAGCATGTGTTCTATCTGCATTCCCATAACTACCACTTTTGGAAGACCAAGGTCAAATGTCAGTATATTCAGGAAGCATTTTGTATTTGACTCACCAGAAAATGACTGCCTTCTCTTTAAAAATCCAACCACATTTGTTTGCTCATTTCTTACATGGCATTTATGTGTGCTGCCAATTCAAACAAGATATGTTCTGTTTTCTTGTATCAACTTTAGAATAAAGATATTGTTATGTTTTATCGTTCCAAACCCTTTCACACGATTATATTAGGCACTCAATAAATATTTTTTGCTTGCCTACATAGAATCAAAACCGCCAATGAATTTTTGTCACTGAAATAAAAAAAATGTTTTTCTTAGATGATGGCATAAGTCTTTTTCTACTGATTTGTATCTAAATTCCGTGAAGACAGTCATAGAAATTACTTTTTAAAACATAATTTACTGATTCTTGTGTTCTCACCATAATTTGACTTTTGACAAATAAATAGAAACTACAAGCTTCATGTCAATGCTGTCAGATTCCTCTCCATTGGAAGATCCAGCACATACATCTTCCTTTCAGGAAGTTTCACCCCACTCCAATTCCAAGGGTGTTGGGGGCAGAAGGGACGTGTTGGATCCTCTGGAACTGACTCAGAAAGGCAGTGAAACCAGAGACACAAGGGTTTACAACACTGCACCACAGCACATTGTTTAAAGAGGGCAATGAGATTCCTGGAACATTTGTAAGGTAATATATTTCTTTTTAGCCCCTTAAGAAACCCGGAACAACATCCAGTTCTCCATGGTTTCATTTCTAGTCTGAAAGGTTTGAGGTTTTTTGATTTCAGTGTCTCAGTGTGACCTTTGCTGCCATTATCTATTTGTTTGCCTACTTTTAACATCTTTGTTCCAGTCTTATTTTTTCTCTGAAGTTCTCTAGGATGAAATAGAATGGTCAATACATTAATGAACATAATATAAGCAAGTGTAGATGCTAAGACTTGAAATGAAGACGGACATCTCCCAGGGCCTGCTGATTTCATGACTGTGCTTGGCATCCTCTCTCTGGCCTTTCCCCACAACACATCAGTACTTTCTCCCCTTTGCTGTCTTGCTGTGTCTGCTATTTCTGAACCTCTCATGAGATTTTTGTTTGTTTAGTTTAAGTAGGCATCTGACAGTAACTACTTAGAAATTGAAAACTTCTTTTTCCTTTAATCACTTATCAGTATGATCCTGCCCTGTACCCTCAGCATTTCTGCATCCCTGGCTAAGATATGCAACAAGCATTCCTAGAAATGATGTTGTTATATTAATGCAATGACACATGAAATGCATGATGGAACTCTTCCATGCACCCGCATATCTAAGCATGAGGCTCAGAGAGAATCATTTTGCCTAAGAGGTCAATTCCTTTTTACCTCATAGGCCCTAATTCAGCCGCTAGTCCATGGATTTATCCTGCAATGGAATAAAAAGAAAACTACAGCTCAACCAAATCTAGGTGAATCCTGTGTAAAACAATATGGTGTGGATAATCTGTGTATGTACAGAGAAAATAAATTTACTTGTCTGCTATATTTGTGAATGCCTTTAAAGAAGTTATTCATAAGCTTGTAAATTTGTCTTGCACTGCAAATTAGTCATTGCTTTTCTTTTCTCTGAGTAAAACCCATTAGCACAAAGTGCTGTTCATGCATTCTCAACTTTAATATTAAAAGCTGTGATTTCTAATTTGTGTCCTTCCAATATTGTACGTATCTTCCTTCTTCCACAGTGTTTTGTTTTGTTTCACAAAATTTACCTGATATTCAAATAACAGAATTAGGTAAAAGCTGGTGGAACCAGTGCTAGGTCCAGCACAATTATTTACCATTATTAACTTTTGAAGTATACCTTCTTTAAGCAGTTGCCTTTAATGATTCCATATATCACATTATCTCGAATAGTTGAAGAACTTTCTGCTTCTCATCCTTCTAAAATTTATAGGTTATTGCAAATATTAATGGAAAAGAACTCCAAACATGGATACAAACTTGGTCTAAGGCAAAGTGATCTACATATTCATGCTGGCTTTGATAGCCTGGCATGTCTCCAGCACAGAGTAAACAGACAGACAGAGAAGACCTTTATTCCAGCTGCTGCATCTAATGCTGTGGTATCTAATACATTAGAGATGCTTTCCCAAGTTTTGGCCTGTTAAAATAATTCATAATGATATCAAGGTCAGTGAAAGCTAGGGCTATTTGTTCTGTGGATACCAGACATGCAAGGTAAACCTCCTAGGAGACTATTACAAACCATCAACAAAACACCCTCTAAGGATGTAAATTTTTATTCTCTCTGTAAATCTTCAGCTTACATCTCTCATGGCAACTTCTGCCCATTCATACCCAAAACTCTGACTCAGTCCTTGTACAGACTTCAGCAAAGAGCATTTACTACATAATTTACAGAGCCGCTCAGGGCTTAGATCTGCCTTGGAGATCTAGAGGTGGAAAATAAATATTTCATCTATTATTTAACTAAGCAATGCCAGAATCTAATGTCCATTTCTCCTTTTCCTCTACTCTTCCTCCTTTTTATCTTTTTTCTGCTCCTCCCCCTCCTGCTTCACCTTTTTCTTCCCCTTCCCTCTTCTTTATCACATTTTCTTGTTTTTAATGCACAAATACAATTTTTATATATTTATGATGTATAATATGATGTTTCTAAATATGTTCACATTGTAAAGTTATTAAATCAAGCTAATGAATAGGTGCATTACCTCATATTCTCATCATTTATACATAGTGAAAACACTTAAAATCTACTCTGCAATTTTCAAATACACCATATATTATAATTAATTGTAGTTACTGTGCTATGTAATAGACATTTTGACTATATTCCTCATGTATAACTGAAATTTTTCATTTATTGTACAATACCTTCCCAAATATCCAGCTTTGGTGACCACCATTTTTCTCTTTTACATAAGACTTTTCTATGTTCCACATGTAAGTGAGGCCATTTATTATTTCTCATTTTGTGGCTTATTTCATGTAAAGAAAATTTTTCAATGTTAATCAATTCACAAATGACAGTGTTTATTTTAAAGCTGAGTAATGTTCCAATGTGTGTGTGTGTGTGTGTGTGTATTAGATTTTCATTATCCATCCATACACTGATGAAGACATAGGCTGATTCTATTCCTTGCCTGTAGTGAATAATGCTTCAATGTATGTGGAAGTGTAATGTTATATATATATATATATATATATATATATATATATATATATATAGTTAAAAGTGGGATCCTCAACCACAGGTTACTTTCATTTTTAACTTTTTAAAGAACTTCTATACTAAGTTTTCTACAATGATTATACATTTACATTTTTAACAAGAGTGCTCAAGATCCTTTGAATAAGTAGTATTGGTAAAATGGGGTATTTATATTTGGAAGAAGGAAACTAGGACTCTATTTCACACTATACATAAAATCCAGTTCCAAACAGATCAAAGGCTTAACTAGAACAGTGAGCGCTATAAAACGACTAGAAGAAAGCACAAGGGGACACGTCAATGATGGTGCTTGGAGAAACACTATTTGGGCTATGACCAAAAAAGAATAGCCAGTAAGAACAAAAGTACACCTGAATGACTACATCAAACTAAAGAGTTCTCGAATAGCAAAGAAAACACTCAAGAGTGAAAAGACAACCTATGGAAAGAAAAAAAATATTTGCAAGCTGTATGTATAATGAGATTAATTTATAAAACCAAAATAATTCAAACAACTCCATAGCAAAGTAATAAATAACCAGGTTTTTAAAATGTACCAAGGACTACTATAACTTTTATCACAGATAGGCATGAAATGGCTACCAGACCATTGTAATAATGCTTAGCTTCATGAAAAATCAAAGAAATGAAAACCTAAAGCCACAGAAAGACATCACATCATACCTGTTAGAATAACTATTGTAAAAAAGAGTAAAGATAACTTGTATTGGCAGGAATATGTAGAAAAAGGGACTATTGTACAGTGTTCAAATGTTCTTATTGATCCTAGGTTCAGAGTCAATGATGAGCTAATAAAGAACATATGTACTAAAAAGTGCTATCTAATATCCTTAAATAGATTTATTTTTATAACTCTATAAATAGGAGAATAATTAGGTTCCATCAATATACTTTCTGGAATATACCTCTGTTCCAGAGGCTGTTTCTTAAGGTTGTGCTTACTATAAAAGCTTTCAACTAAAATGCAATCACTGGAAATGTAATAAGCATCTAACCTTACATGGTTAGGACTATGAAAACATGTGCATACCTCAGGGTGGTATCATATACATGTAGTTTATTGCAGTGGAGTTTTCTATCTAATCATCTCTTTGCATGGATCCACATGCATAACAGTAAGTTATATTGGTGTGGAAAATTAGGAAGAGTGAATAGCGTTGGAAAAATGCCATTCCATTTTTCCATGATCAATCTGATACCTAGAAGCCAAATATTTGTTAAAATACTTAGTTATTTAAAGAATTATTTTCATGTTAAGCCTTGTGAGATCAAAAGAACTTCATGTGACAAAGTTAGGCATGGAGCTGAGGTATGAAAGGCTAAGCTACCCCATGCTGTGGTGTCCTGCCCGCATAATGAGTAGTAAATGCATTGTAGCAGTATTGAGCAGCACTATACTCATTGCAATTATTATTTTCATTAGAATTTCTTTCCCAGGGTTTGAGGTGACCATTGCATTCTTTCACTCTAAGTCTTAAGTACTTTGCACATTGCAGTTAGAGATGTACGTCAAGTGGAAAGCAGCAATGCTGAGGTCCCGTCTTGACTATAAGCAAGTAAAAAGTTTGCTCACAGGGCAAGGAGAGAATTTCAGAAGGATGTTTGTCAGTATTTGAAGTTATCTTTGTGAACTCACCAAAAGTGGGCCACATATCTGTGACCTCATTTATAATCCACAGGCAGTGTAAGAGAGCTTGATAAATTGTTCTCAATTATTTCAGTCCTCAATCTCTTTTCCCTTGGCTAGTGCCTAGAATCTATATCACTCTAGGTGACATTTGGCATATTGCTATGATATTGCATTTCAGTTGTTTCCTACTTATAAAACTTCTCAAGTCGTCTTTTAAGATGTTATTTTAAATTTAGTATTTAAATGAATCATTCACATTGTATGAGCTCAAAAGATATCCAAAAACAAATATTGAAAATTTCTCCTTCACTTCCTCTTCTTTACCTCTACAGAGATGTCTATTATAATCACTTCCTTAAGGACCTTTCCAAAATGAAGACCTTACCACCTCCCCCAATGGCACAGTTCATGTGTCACATTCCTTCGAAAGGGTCCTAGCATGTACAAGGGTTAAACAATAATATATTGATTAATTAAGAAGACAGATTGCTTCTTTACTGGTCAGAATCCTGGAATCCCAAAGTTGGTGCAGTTGCTCAGGGAAACATACTGAGCCCATTTCTGGTCATACACATCTATAATCACACTAGTGATTGTGAGCCTAGAGAGTTAGCACTCCGGGGGAATTTAAAATAAATGATGTTCTGGAGAGTATCAGATCTTGAAAGAAAGAAGCTGAGCTCTGGCATTTTACACCATGCAAAGACAAATGCTTTGCAGTGTGTATTGAAAGCACTCCTTGTGATAAGGAGAGTTGGCAAGTGACCCAGAATTCTTAGCTCTCCCACCACAGCAGAAATCTCATTATGCATAACCTTTTAAATGGGACCAGAGAAACATTTTCAACTTGACTCTCATTGAACACAACCTCTACCTGGAAGTGCAGTCCAAATGGAGATAAAATGTATATTATTTTTGAATTGGACATGCCACGACAAAAGCGTTGTTTCTGTTATGCACTATTTCCTTTCCTTCAAGAACCAAATCCTCCACCTCTCCCTCCCTCTCCCTTACTCTCCCCCACCTCGCCCCCAGTCCTACCACATGCATTTCTGAGGCTTTTACTTGTACTAGCTGGGCAATAATTCCTACAAGTATGGCCCCAGGATTGGAAGGAGGGGTGGATTGTTGAATATAATAAATTTTAGTTCTGGAGGGACCAGTGTACTTTAAAACATGTATGATCAACTCAAAGTGTGTTTTGGATATGGTTTGTGAGGTTTTTCTGTAAGTCTATCTTTTCTACCACCTTGGATTATTATACTCATTGTAATTATTATTTTGATTAGGAATTCTTTCCTAGAGTTTGAACTTGCTTCCCTGCTGTTGTGTTGTTTCACTGTCAGTCTTAAAAATTAATACCTCTACCACTTGGCAGTGAAGTTCAACACATTTAATTCTGTATAAGTCTGGTTTATCTTTCTACTTTTTTGGCTTTTGCTATGAACTGACTAATATCATAATATTGCCTAGCATAGATCTTTAGAGCACAGTGTGGGAATCATAGTTTTAACTAATGGAACATACAGCACTGGTAAGGGAGGGATGAATCTTGAATGAGCCAAGAGAGATTATGACATTACATTCACACAAGTCTCAAAAGCCTTTCATACCAGAAAGTTGAGTATAAAAATTTCCATTTGAAGACATGCATGAGATGAAGTGAATGAACACAGTTTCCAGCCTTGGCTTTGTAGAAAATCTGTAGTCTATCTGTTAGTAGCAAGAGGAAGCTCAACCCTTCTGTCTTGCTCCTTTGGAATTGTGCTTCCTTACATGATAGCAATGCACTTCTTCAGCTGTTCCCAGCCACCAATCTTTGCCTTTATTCCTATTTTATTTTTATCAATATGATTTATATTGTACAATTTTGACATGTTTATTATTTTGGAAAAAAACTAATGGTCACAGATTGATATTAAATTTGTACATTATCCCTCTGGGAAAAAAATGTCCTAAAGAATACAAAAAATTATGCTGTCATTTTCCTTCTAAACATAGAAAACCAAATTGAGCCAGTGAAAAACAAAGAAGATAATAAAATGAAAAGAAACATGTCAAATCTCAGTAACAATTACAGAGGCAAAATGTTTAACATGAAGCAGTTTGTTGCCAACTTTCTATTTTGCCTCTATGAAGGGGACAAAAAGTACATTTTAATATAGAGGAAATAGGCTAAAGGGCGGTGAAGTCCAACATTTAGATCCTTCCTGCAAGCCTGGTTTATTTTTTACCTTTTTGAGTTTTTCCTATGGACTGGTAAATATCAGAACACAATTTTTAATTTTTAACATGTAGGAGTTTCCTGTCATAGTGAAAGAATCCATTGGAGAAATAAAGACTTGATAATTTTGTCATGTTATGATGAAATGAATAGGGTGATTCTTAGTTATTCATATAATTCCATTGATTCTTATTAAGGGGCACGATAGTACTGAAAATATTGTCCAAGAAATGCCCATGATATTCAGGGCTATGAGGAATCTTTTATTCCTTTACATAAGAAATTCACATTTTCTAATCCAGTTATGGGTCATCATCAATTGGACTGTCAAAGGCTTTTTCTATTGTTAAGTATCAGAACACCAGCTCTCCATGTTATCACATGATCTTCTGCATCCAAAGAGTTACAAAACCCCCTCTAGCTCTAAATGTGATAGACATCTCTTGGGCAGGATCTAAGTCATACTGATCAACAATAAGAAGTCTTTCATTTTTGAATTAAAAATTCAATAATATCATCAGAACACCTAAATTATGAATCTACAATTTCGTTTCTTTCTTGCTTGCCTGCTCTTTTGCTTTCTTACTTTTTTGCTTTCTTTTTTTTTCTCAGAATCTCACTGTTCATTTCAAACTGGACTTGAACTTACTACCTAGCCCAGGCTGGCCTCAAACTCTTGATGCTTTTCTTGCCTCAGCCTCCTCAGTACTGGTATTATATGTGTGCACTACCACACGCTTAATTTCTACAGTTTTCTCTCTAGTCTTTGTGCTCTAGAATATATATACTTGCTATTCAAGTAATAGTCTCAAAAGACTCATAAGAAGGACATAATTATGATTATTTTTACATACAAATAAACCAGGAATTAAAATGGTGGAACCACTTGACACAATGCAGACTATGTTAGAGTTTGTGCTGAATTCTTACAAATACCAGAAGGAAAAATTTAAAAAGAAATATAACCACTTTTTGTACCAAAAACTATGTGTGTGGGTGTATCTCTTCATACACACATCTGTCTCTTCACATACAGATGTGACTTCATTTAGTAAGTGTAATATCAGTTATCTTTTCACTTTCCACTCCGATAGCATTTTAATGTAAAAAAAAAAGAAATGCTTTGCTTACTTATTGTTTTCTTAATTATCCATTTGAATTTGGAAATAAACAAAGGATTAAGATTTCCTAGATTGATTGATTTTAGAATTAGTTAATCATATAATTCCATTGATTCTTATTAAGTGCCTACTTTTTACTAGAAGTAAATAAATAATATGCAATTCCAAGAATTCAGTGATGAAAAGAAAGTTAAACTATTAGCCCTCGTAGAGTTTATAGTGTAGCAGACTGGAATAGGAGTTAGTAAACATTGTCCATTAAAGCATATTTTGGGCATGTGGGTGTACGATCTGTCATTGATGCTCAAATCAGTAAGCTTTAACAATGTAGAAAAAGAATAAATATGGCTGGATTCTAATACAAAATTGAGTATAGTGAACATTGAATTTTAATGTTATGTAAATACTATTGTGTCCAAAATGTTGTTTTCCTTTGATCATTTATATCTATTTAAAAATGGAAGGAAAAACAAAAGAACTTCTTCAACCAGATAAACTGCACTATAAAAAGCACACAGCTAACAATATTTTCACTGGTGAAAATTAAGAAGGATTTTTCCACACAGATCTGAAACATGACACTGGTGTCCATTTCAAAACTGCTATTCAAAATTGAACTGAAAGTTTAGTGAAATTAGGTCACATAAAGAAATAAAAAGCTTCTAAATTAGCAAAAAGGAAGTGAAACTCTTGGTTGTGGTCAGAGTTTAAAAGGAAAACAATTTAATACAGGACACATAATTTATGGGATGATTTTATAACAGTAAAGAGTCAAATACAAAAAAAGTGCCAAAAATCTGTTCACACATAAAAGACCCAAAGAATCGAGCTGAGGGCCTGGATCCCATGGCAATGTCCTGCCTAAGTCTAGCTGAACACCTAGAGCCCATGACAATACCCCTGTGAGTCCCGCTGGAGGCCTAAAGCCCAGGACAATGTCTTAGGTAAGCCTAATTCACGGATCTGTGCAGGGAAGTGTCAAAGGTCAGTGATGGAAGGTAGAAGGTCTGAACTGGAGGGATGAAAGATCTATGCCAGTCAGCTGAGGGATTTGTCCTGCAGCCAGGAAGCTATGCTCAAAGTAAGAACCAGAGCTCCCCCACAGCCAGCCTCAGGACAACAAGGTCCTGAGCTCCTCCAATGATGAGAACAGCTAGTTCAAAATTGGAAGCCATGTTGACAAGTTGCTCCAGAAGACTGAAAAGCACACCTTCTCCCCTCCAGAGCTAGGAAGCAATGCTCATAAAGGATGAGAGCTCCCCCAATGTGAGTCCCAGCCATTCTCAGGGAAAACAAGGTCCTGAGCTCCTCTGATGATGAGAACAGCCAAGTTCATGTCAGGAAAGAAGCTTGACAAGCTCTTCCTGGAGAACTAACAGCAACAGGAGAACCAACAGCACTGCACTTCTTCCTCTCTGGTTCTTTCTATGTTGTTGGCAACAATCCTCATGTGGCCAACCGCACCCAGTACCATGCTGGTCCAGTTCAGCTGGGAATTACAAATTAACCACCGATTGTCAGTCTACCACACTCTCTATACCCAGATAATATGATTCTGTATTAAAAAATTCCAAAGACTATATTCACAAAATCTACTAGCGCTAATACACAAATTCAGCTATATTGTAAGATATACAATCAATACACTAAAGTCACTTATGATACTATGCACTAGCAGTGACTATTACAGAACAAAATTTAATGAAACACTTGCATTCATAAAGAAATCAAAGAGAATAATATACCAACAAATAAATTCAACCAAGGGGATCACATCTTTGTACAATGAAAGCTACAAAATCAAAAGTACAAAGAAATGTGCTGAATATAATTACAGTAAGCCTAAATTAATTTAAAAATGATTTGTGCTCATGGATTGGAAAACTTCATATTACAATGTCAAAACTACCCAAACCAGTTCTTAGATTCCATAAAATTTTCATCAAAATTCCAGTGATATGTTAAATGAGAATTTGAGAACACAACCCCCACATTCATATGGAATTTTAAGTTTCTGAATCAGAAATTGAAGGAGGAGCTAAGCAAACTAGCATTTCAACATGGTCTCCAGGTGGATGACCCTGATCCATCCTCCAAATTGAGAAGTATTAGTCATTCTAATCTAGCTCAGATGTATCTTTGATGGGCATGCAATTATCTGGTAATCTTTTTAAAGTTCTTACTCAGATTTAGACTGTGTATGGAAGATCTTGAGCTTCTACATTTCAAATTAACGTTTTGAGTAAGAGAGTATTTTTAAAATAACTCTCTAAGTATTTCACTATTCAGCTAAGGTTAAGAACTACCAGTCTATCTGAGAAACAGATATTAAGCTAATAATAATACAATTAATTGATCACAATTGGTAAGGACTTTTTACTCTTGCCTCTAGAATTTTGTAATCAATATTTGGATGACATTTGAGAGCACCCTTAAATAATGTATTCATGTTTTAGATTAACATGTAGAATGAAGATTTGTATGATCTCTGGCCTGAAAGTTTATGATCTATGGATTCATTTAGAAAATAGATATGGAGTGCTAAATTGCGAGGCATTAGAATAAACCAGATTGCCTGACCTTGGTGGAACCACGGTCAGCATACTCCTCGGCAGTTTTCGTCCTTTGATTGGTTGGTGAGTTTTTCACATATGTCAATCCCAACAGGAGTTTGAAAGCAAATTATAGGATATTAGAATTGGAAATTGTTTTATATAGTACTGGATTTAAAAGGTTTGTTCTGTTGTACTATAGGGTAGGAGCTGAAGGACTTGTTGGTGTCTAAGTGCAGTTGGAGAAGAGGAAAGGTGGTAGAAGGCAAAAAGAATGGAGAAAAAGAAAAGCAAGATAGTGAAAGGCTAGGTCTTCCCTATCATTTTGCCTAGTAGAGGGCATGCTTGATGTTATCCACTTACAGTATGATTTCTTTGCCAACCAAAAGAGAGTTTAAATGTATTTATGAGTATATGCACATTTCTAATATACATTATAAAACAAATATGCAGTATATATTATATATTATGTGTATATACATATTGTCACAGTTATCTCAGTTTATATGTGCATATTAAAAATTATTACAGACCAATGAATTTCAATCCCATAATTCTATCACTTCTAGAACATTTAAAACATTTTGGAACTTATATTCCACTTTAAGATACTTGGTCTGTGTTGCATCTAGACACACTTAGGTTTTACATGCCTTCTTCAGCTAATTCTCATACACAACCATGGAAAAAAATCTCTTAGCAGAAACCACTGGATGATGAGAAGAGTGAGCAGCCATGGCTGAAGAAGTCTTCTCAGATCTGAGAGAAACAGCTCAACTTCAAAGCCTGAAGTCTGGGCTGTGAAGTGAGTGGAGTAGCTGCTCTATGTTGGGGCCTCTGATTTCCACTTTCATACTGTGTTTAAGAAATGGTTGGGCCCATGTGGATGACTTTACTCTGGTTCTCACAGTGATTTAGAGACTTGGAATAAGTGCAAGACTTTCGTTTCCTGTCTGGAAATTTTTTGTGAGTATGACATTCATTTTGAGAGCTAAAAAGAAAAAAAAAATGGGAGCTATAAATTAAATTCTCCCAGAAAAATGTTTTGAAAGGAGCATACAACTGATAAATATGTCAAGATAAAAACATTATTTCTTTGTCTTCATTGAAATGAAGACACAGAATTTCTTCAGTAATTTCCAAAATTAGAGTAAAGCTAATTTCTCTTTATTATGTGTTTCAATAATTTACAGGAGCACACACAGAATGAAAATTAAGAGGCAATAGGGAATCAGAAAAATTTGAGAAGCCTACCAATATTTCATGCACACACACACACACACACACTTCTCTATACACACTGTATGAAATATATGACAGAGAAAAATTTACCTTTATATTATTTCATGCATTTATAGACTTTGTTTCTTATCTAGAGTCCCTGAACCTTTTAAACTCTTTCAAGTTTATAATGGAAACAGGAAGATCATAGTAAGGAGTTATTTTCAATATTTCAAAATTTCTAACAGAAATCATGTTTACTCATGATGTAATTATGAAAGATACATAAATTTTAGTTACTTTGTTTTTAGTTGGAAAACCAAACATGGACTAAAGTGTACAAACACTGAATTTGGTTAGCCTTTGTGTCTTCAAGGTAAATTAGAAGTTCTTATTAATTGATGATGATATGTCAGATGTATAGAGTTTATAGAGATCAAGTAAAAATATCATTAGTAGCTAAAAACTTTGAGGAAAGGTTGTAAATATGTGTATTATTCTATGGTTTTATGGCAAATGATGAATTATAAAGATTAAACATTGATTTTACTCTGAAATTCAGTCATTTTTGGAAAATAGAGATAGCTTTGTTACCACCCAATAAGCCTTTCAAATGTGTACTCTAAAGCATGTGAAATTGAAGGCTTCATAGCAATTATGTGACAGTCACAGAATGATGTAGCCATGGGAAGCTCACCATGGAAGATAGCCATGGGCCTCTTGAGCCTGCTGGAAATGTCTGCAAGTCCCCTTCTGCAGTATTATTTATTCATCTACCCTTTCATTCATTATTAACACATTCAGCTCCTCCTAGATCATTACTACACAGGTCTGTCCATTATGGGTACAAAATGGGAAGCGATGCTGGCTTTCTCATTCATAGCTGCCAGACGCCTGACAACCTTCCTTTAGTTTACACATCACGCTCTTCAAGTTCCACTGATACGAATTATTGCAACTTAAGGGTAGGACAATTGGCTAGAGCAAGGCCAGGGTTGATTCCTAAATGAAGTGAGTGACTGGGGAAACAACCAAAGTTGGAACTCATTCATGGAGTCCAAAAGGTCGCATTCACCAGAAAAGGTAAAGAAATGCCAGGCCCTGGAAATCATAGCTTGATTTCACTAACTGTATCACTAACGCCAATTAATTTTTTTATTGCTTCAAAACTACTCATTGTGAACAAAATATGTCTAAAATTTTGGGTGGGACTAGGTCTAAATTTGTGGGTGAAACCGACATCGGTGCCATTGCAGTTTGACGTGAACAATAAAACACTGCAGGAAAGGATGTGGGGGCGGAGTGGAGAAACATCTACGTGTTAGCTTTGTGCTGTACGGAAAGTAATTTTAACTACGTAACCTGAGATGGGATTTAGTGTAAAGCTGTCGGGAACTTCATGTACTTTATCCATTAAAGATAGAAAAATAAGAAAAGATTGAATCATTGTCATTAGTCCCAAACCAGATACATGTTGAACTTTCAATAAATGTAGATTGTTATCACATAGTTGTGAATTTATTTAGAAGAGTTGTATCAGATTAAGTAAATAAGCTTTGCAAACAAAATTTTCCAGTACTGGGCATCAGATCTATTAAAAATGTGATGAGCTTCTTAAACAGTAAAATAATATTGTTTGTCTACTAGAGTCTACTAAGTCATGAAATAGCCATGGATATTTAAAAGATATTTGTAACAGCAAATACAAATTTTTGTTTGATATATACTGGTACTTAAGTATTAAATTAATTCATCAGAAATTTTATTCCTTTGGAATTTTAATTATTAGATTTTAGCTCATCAAATATAATGTGTATTTAATAATACCCTAAAATAAAGGGAAACAGGATTTTTTTTTTTACCTGTGGGAAAAAGCAAAGTAGTTGATAGAGTCATGATTTTATGCATTAAATATGGAAGTAAAATTTTTAATATAGCATTCAGTGTATCTTCTGTTTGCTAAGACACATGAGCTATGTGGGAAATTGTGAATTCTCTGACTCAGGGTATTTAACAAAACTAGAAACATACTTCATTCTCAGCTGTCAATATCCCCAAGAAAGTCTGTGAGAGTTTGTACTGATTGGCAATACCTTTACAGAGATTAATGCGGCATCTTTCCCCCACAAACTGCAACAGTAACTTCCTTAGGACTGCAGAAATGAAAAGCATCTTCTCTGAGCATGGAGTGACCAAATACCAAAGCAGACAGACATGTGGCCCAGTTTGTAACTGTGCCATCAGATTTTAATGATTTCCCACTCTTTCTTTTGAACTTTGATCCTTGAAGAAAATTCAAATGATTCAATCTCCTGTTTCTCTCTATTAGTGATCTACTCACCACATCCAACATATGACAAAAGGGAATGGCCGGAAATATAAATAAGTAGAGCTTATCTAATATGCAACAAAAGATAAATAAGTAGAGCTTATCTAATATGCAACAAAAGATAAACTAACAAAGAAATGGATAAAACCATTTACCTCCATTGAAGAAATGAAGAAAACAGAATCTCTAGGACCAGCAAGAGCCATGCCAGGTGAAGGTCACTCCTTAGATCTCTTTGTTTTTGCTTGAAAAGCTGTGTTTAATTGTTAGTCACCACGCACTGTGGGCAGAACAATTAGTTGTATCTATATTAGATCTAAGCTGTAATTATTTGTTGCATTAATCATGACTAGAGTGAGAATTTAATTAGTTACAAACTTTAAGTGAATTTTTCTGAAGCAAGAGAAAGTGTTTTCTGTTGGTTAGTGCATCTGATTAAAAAGGGGCTATCACATCTGGTTGGTAAGTTGAAGGAGGCTCCACCCTTATGCTTTGCCATCTATTAACAGAGAAATATGCATCCAGGTGATCTCAGATCACTGCACTGATGCTTCATATACAAATGGAAAATCTGTGCAGGGCTCTCAAAACAGGTAAAGAAGGACCTTGTACATGACATATTACCTCCTAATTCAGAAGGATCATTTGATAACAATTTTACCCAGCTCCTATTTTCTCCTCTTATTTTCTCTCCATCTCTGTTTTTATGACGGCAAAGATGTAACCAGAAAAATCCCAGGGAATGGGAAAGAAGATTCCCAGAGAGAAACCCACATAGAGTTCTATTAGTATTTATCCCTGTGATATGTTTTGAAGAACTGAAAATTTGGCGTTCATCTAATCACACACGACTAATGCCCAATGTCTCAAAGCTCTGCAATCTGTAGTCTTAAAATTAGAGAAATAAAGGCTTTTGGGGAGCACACAGAGGAAGAAACAAAGCATAAATGTGGTGGCTGTGATAGTGTGGGCTACAACTTTGATAATGTGACACATTTAATGAGTCACAAACGTAGAGCTGTTATCACCCCAAACAGCTCTACCCTGCTGATGCGAATGAAAACTTTTAGACAAACTCAGCGTTCTTTTGCTCATTACACTGACCTGTCAGAAATGACAACTTGGCCCCGTCTGGTTATTCCATGCTGACAAGGTACCATTCAGGCTTCGCGGCAATAATGTCAGTTTTTAAAGGTGCAATGTACTTAAGCAAGCTCATTTCTATGATTTGGCCAAAAAGAGTCATTTTCCTTGTCAGTGGTGAGGAATGCCTTAGTTTTCTTTAAATTAGGAGTCGTTTTCATGGAGATTGTTCCTGGGAAAATCTGCAGAAGGGAGAGAAGCTATTTTTTGAAAAGTTTAAAATAATTTAGCCTACTGAGCAATGGTGTGATTACCCAGTGTGTCGAAGACAGGCATGTATTCTCTGCTCTGTCCAGAGCATATTTTAAAACTACTGATAGTGCAACAAATAAAACTTCAATTTTGTTATGATCAGTATGCATCATGCACCACAAGCAGAGAAAGGTATGCTAAAAAGTTTTTCTATATAGTTTGGAAAGACAAAATGCAGAATCTGGAGTAAGATGAAGGTAATAATATTTCAAGATGCTATACTCCTGTTACAGAGCTAAATTTCTTTTTAGCTTTTTTCCCAAGAAATAGGAACAGAAATAATGTTAATGCTAGTCTGTGACCAATGTGAGGAATTCTAGGGCTGAGCTACAAAAATAAAACAAGAGAAAAGAAAACATAAACACACTGCTTCCTTCTCTGACCTTTTCCATTAATAAAATGTTTCGGCAGGGTCCACCTGTATTTCAAATCCTTGGCAAGACCAGAATTACATTTCTAAGTTCGAATCAGAGGCATTTTATTCCATTATTTCAGCATATTCTAAAATTTAATAAATCAATGGATAGTAGATGATAGACAATAAAGACAGACAGACAGATAGAATTGATTTTGCATCAATTAGGAGACAACATGAGACATTTCTTAACCCTAGTAGATTCACATCAAACTCTGCTGTTTGTTTGTTTGCTTGTTTGTAAACCTGTTTCAAATTCTCAGGTTTACCATAGTATCACAGACAAGGGTTAATAAACTCCTGTAGAAAACTCCATCAGCAGCTCACAAATGTTGTGGAAGCATCATTTTGCCTCTATTGTTTAAAACCCCACATTGCTCTCTTTTAAAACAAGAATTGTTCAGGTGGACATTACACTGCATTCAAATTGTACTCAAATTCAAAGTTGCCAAGCACTTCTGACCAAATATTTATATGTGCCCAAAATGGAGATTTGAAACACCATTTGAATGGCTACATTTTATTTTTATTCCATTAAGAAAATAAAATGTCAAAACATTCATAATCAACACATGAGCCAGATTTTCCGCAAATACTTATCATGAGATTAAATTTTATAGATGATGAGTTGGCTTTCTGTCACTGTAACAAAATATAATTGATGTAAATCAATGTAAAGGAGGAAAGATTTATTTAGGCCTCGTTTGAGGGGATACAGCCAGTGGTCAGTTAGCACCGTCTATGTGGACCTGTGGTAAAATAGTGTGGTAAAACCAAGTCTCTCAGTTTATGGAAGCCACATAGAAAAGAAGAGCTGAGGACAATTTTCTTTCAAGGGCATGTCCCCATGACCCTATTTCTTTCAACTATGCCTCATCTCCTAAAATTTCCACCACCTTCAAATTGTCTGTTATGTGAATGGATGGATCCATTTATACGCTGAGAGCCCTCGCATTCCTCTCATGTATCAAAGGTCCCACCTCAGAGTTCTGATGTGTTGGAGACTGAACTCTTAGTGCATGAGCTTTGAAGAGATATTTCAAACTCAAACCACAATACTGAAGGTATATTTAACTTGAAGAACAAGGTTCTACCATGCATGGAGTGCTGTAACAGCAATTGGACTAACAATCCATCAATAATATAGTTTTATTGAGAAATTTATACTCACGCTATACAAAAAGTATATTATCCCACCACATCCTAAAATCAAGTAGAAAAGCTACATTATCTTAGAGGAAATATTAAAAGGAACACGATATTTGAAGAGTAAGTATGTCCCAATAGATGCTTTAGACATCTGAGAACTGGAGAAAGTTAGAAATCTTAAGTGAGGATAGTGTATTTCCCTGGAAAGATAAGAAGATCTCCATATAAGTTTTCAGAAAGATTTTACAAGGAAGAGATATATGACTAAAACTCATACAATGTACATTCAGGTGGAGAATTAACTTTAATGAAGAGATAATACTCAGATTACAAAAAAATAGAAAACTTGTAATCTTATTGTAACACACTGAATAAACACAGAAAGGAGGCCAATGAACTGTTTTGCTGTAGTCCTCTCTAATCACTTCATTTACATTGCTTAAAATATTGAAGGCCATCCTTAATTATTTTTAACACATTGCCAATGTAAACCAGTGATTCTGTTACTCAACATACAGTTTAAAGTCTCATCATGAATATGTCTACCCCTTAGTTTAATTTTACTTCTTTCAGTTCAGGATTTTTTTTCAGTGCCCATGGAATGCTTACTATAGTCCTGAATGCATTGAATAGTATTGCTAAAGAAAAAATTATGACTTCTGTTACTGGGAGTGTTGGAATCTAGGTACATGGGCAAGTTTGATGTAAATGTTAGCCTGAGGAACACAAGTCAATGCAATAATATCAGAAAACCAATTTTTGAACTCCAGAAATCATTTTATTTGCTTCATGAAGGATCATGAGATCAGTCCAAATATTGTTAATAATAACAATGGTACTTTTAGGCTGTATGTAGTTGCGCATGTCTGTAATCCCAGCACATGGGAGGCTAAGGTGGAGGATTGCTGTGAGTTTGAGGACAGCATTAACTACATAATGAAACCTGATGTATAATAACAGTAACAATAATAATAATTATCCCACTTCTTCATATGAGATTTATTAATTAGACATTGCACACATTTCCTTTCTGTGGCTTTGTCAGTGGGGTATCATTGGACATCTCTGGACTTTGTCCTACTTGCACTTACCTGCTGAAAGGAAAACTCTCTGTGTCATGCCTGTTTTACAGGTGTGGAAAAGAAAGCTTAAATTGTTTAGAAAAGAGAATTTAGGGTCTCAGATCATGGTACGTCTCTTTTAGAATCACATTTAACTTACTCAGCACACAGCCGCATCCTTTCTCTCATTTGATTCTTGTAAGTTTATTTTTGTCATAAAGTATATTTACATATTATTCATATTTACATTTCCTCTCTCATCAAATGAAACCAACAAAGCTTTCACAGGCATTGCATATCAATTTCTTATAACCCAATACTGTCAAAGTCATTGCTTCTGCTCACCTGTCTCATCTATACTTTTGCAATAACAGCTCACAATTCCAGCTCCTTCCTCCGGCTCTTACTAATGTGTATACATCAGTGGCTCACAGACCTTGTCTTCCAAAAATGGTGATTTCTCTTGCCTTTTAGCTAGAAGGATGAAGTTTTATTCTCACTGGTAACTTGACTACTTTCTCTTTTCTTCATAATGTTTGATACTTTCTTGACAATGTGTATAGTTTTTAAACAAAGAGTCATTAGAAGACTAAATAAGAATTTATTTTTAAAAATATGGGTAATCTTTCCTGCCAAGACAGCTCCCTTTGCCAAGATCCACCTGTTAATTACATATGTTGTTACATATGGCAGCTCTGCTTTGTTCCACTGCCCTTCTGCCTCCCACCACTTTACAAAACTGCAAGATCCCACCTCCGTTTCTCCTGATGGGAACATGTTTATCTTATCAATGATAGAGAATCCTACTCATTGTCGTCTTCTATTTTTAAGTTTGAATCTAAAATATTAAATACCAAATGAGTCTAAATGTCATGCTTTGTCATTATTTCCACCTCTATATTATCCATAAGACATTCTTGAAATTTATCCCAAGGTTCCATAAGACCCCATATACTAAATTTTGTTTCTCCTTGAAGGTTTAGAACCTAATGGTAGCAGATACAATATGGATTAAAATCCCAAAATACCAAATTCCTTGCTTCTCATACAGAATATTATTTAACATTCCTATATAATTTTCTTTCCATTCTTTATTCTTTAGGTTTTAAGTTTTAGATTTTCTTTTTTGAATTTTCTGCAGAAATACATCCCAGAAGATTTCATTTATCATACATATTATATTTTATCTGAATTCCTGGATTCGCTCTCAAAAGCTAGTGTACTCTATTCCCTCTTCCTTTGCTCAGTTTCCTTCCTATGCCCTATTTCTCTTTTTTTCAACTTTATCACTCTTTGTTTTCTAGTATTGTTCTGCTATGGTATGTATCCTTTCCTTTTCCTAGTGCTATTCATCACTTTTCTTTATAACTTTCTTCTCCATGCTAGTTATTCTCAACTGATAACAATTTTGTCTCACAAATTATATTTGGAAATATCTGGAGATATGTGGGGATAGTCCCAAAAAGGAATAGGGACATACTATACTGAAATCGAACATTTAAGAATCAGGGATACCAATAATCATTTTGTGATGCAAACTGTTTCTTCTCACAGAAGAGTAATCTTGTCCAAAATGTCAAAACCCTGAGGTGGAGAAATAGCAATACTCTTACAGTGTTCTGAGCATAATGATATGCATGCTATGTCAATCCTAGCTGATGTCTGTAGCTCCTCTTTAAAAATTTTCACTCTACTTTTCTAAAATGACATAGCATCTTTTTTGATGAATAGGTTTGCATACCACATATAAGATAAAAGATTCAATGAAAATTTCTGTTCAGCATTCATACCATGTGGAACATTCTGGAACTCTTTAACTGACACCATACATGTTATAAGCTTGCAATCTATTTTATAAAATGAAATTTTAACAAGAAAAATATGTACCCAAATAAAAAGCAGATTTTACAAATAAATACTCATTTCCTTTCATCTTTTAGTATTGCCTATGGCTTGTATTGGGACCAACAGTCAGAAATTTTCTGCTTCTCTTTGATTTGCCACTGGATCTATTCAGAGTTAACCGTAATTTTTATCAATGTCTGTTGTCTACAATGTCCAATATGTTTTGCAGGAAATTTAATTGTTGATATATTTACTTTAATATCTTAGGCATTCTTCTTTATTCACATATATGCAAAAAGGTATTCAAAAATATTTTTTATGTTTTTTCAGAGATTTTTACTGTGCCATTAAATCAGCAATACTTTTATTACATCAACAGCATAATACTTGATTTTCGATTTTTTTTAAATCTCAGATATATTTTCCACTATGATTCAATAATTATGATTCTTTCTATATATTTTCTTACAAAAAAACCCCAAGTAATTTAAGTAATGTTTTAACCTGGTGCTTTATTATATTTAACTCAGTTCCTCTTTGTTCAATCATGATTGCATTTTCTAAAAAATAATATCTCTGATTGTGCCTATGTTTTATCTTTTTGTAAATCTATTTTTTTTCTTTTTGTGAGACAGGCTCTCTCTATATAGCACAGGGTGGCCTTGAACTCACTTATGTAGCCCAGGCTGGCCTCAAATTCAGAGTGTTCCTCTTACCTCACCCTCCCCAGTTCTGGAATTACAAGTGTGTACCACTACACCCAGGTTATGTTTCCTCTTTTATAGACCTTGACAGTATCTACATAAATTTTTCATATTCTCCTCCATCTTTTGAATATCTTTGTTTAATCTCGATCCTCTGTATAATATTTCTGTTGATTAAAATGTTTACTTTATTACATAAACTTGCCTCTGAAATTTGCAAGTATGCTTCTTTCATATTAAACATAAATCTGTTTAAAAATCTTAATACATTCTTAAAAATCAAAAAGAATTAAGCAGTGTTATGTATATGCATCAACTTCCCATGAATATGATCATTATATATTATAAATGTGTGTTAATGAAAATTAATATAAAAACCAAGTTTTAAGCAGGAACTTTTATTCTGTAATATAAAATATAGAAATGGGTCTGGGGATTTTGCTCAGTGGCATAAGCACCTGTCTGGAAAGTGTGTGGTCTTAAGTTCAATCTCTGGTTAAAAACAAACAAACAAATATATATATATATATATATATATATATATATATATATATATAATTATGTATGCATATATAGAGAGAAATATCGACTCATAAAACTATCCCCCTCTTTTTTCTACCTTAATAACAGAATCTGTCTTCCAAAATGATACTGAAAATGTCAAATGTGTACTGCCCATTCTCTCTTATAGCCAAGGATGGTTTATAAGTTACTTTCAGCATAAGAGATACATAGCATCCTTTGGGAAGTTTCTGGAAAAGGCATTCTCTCTAATAGCAAGACAGATGGTGAGGGGAATCCATCTATTATGTCTTCATATATTTTCTTTTTTAAATTTTACTTAAAGAGAAAAAAAAAGCAAAACAGAAAAAGGGGGAGAAACAATACAGAATTTCAGAAAAAAAAAAAAGCAGTAAGAAATCACTAGTTGATAAATTACATATTGTCTCCTGAGACCTGGTTGTTAAAGTTACAAAATTAAAGCATACAAAGTGGACATTCAAACAGAGGGACTGCAAAGAAGTTCAATGATCCAGTAACAACTTAGCAACATAGTTATCAATGCTACACACTTCAACATACATGCAGCCATATCCTCTAGAGCACTTTCTTTTCTTCTTTTTACTTTTTAAGTCCATTATCTGCTTAGTTATATCCTGTTTCAGGTTG